>APFE030733289.1:231802-261995 GCA_000404065.3 Pinus taeda | reverse complement strand
GACGTCATCGGGTGACGTGGCGGTCAACGACAGGTCCACGGGGGCGATGAAGTGGCGACCACGTGGGCGAATGACGGACAAGGGGGGGAGACGTGGTGGTGACGTGCATGGCAGCATGGCGCAGACGTGGGCGGGACAGGTGTCGCAATATCGGAACCGGCCCTGTACGGTGAAGGAGTTGTCAGACGTTGCTCCGAGGCGATTTGGGAGTGACAAGTGTCCTCGCGTGACGCTCGCCTGACGCAAGCGTCTGACAGATATCGGAAGGTATCTGTCAGACATGTAGGGTCCTCCGATATTCATGTGGGCCGTCGATCTGGAGGCACGCGATCCAACGGCTGTCGGGCAATCAACCTGCACGAGCCTTTAACGCCTGCTCTTGTTATCTTTCGGACGTCGGGATTGCCCGAAAACGCTGTGTGCCATTGATCTGGGACGGGTGCCATCTGACGGTCATCGGACGGGTGATCTGCACGGCGGATAGCGGCCAACGGGCAGATTTTAAAAACAATATTTTTTGGCCATTTGCGACCGGCGGGCCCCTCCAAGTGCCAAAACATATTTGGTGATTTTTAATTGATTTTCTTTATAAAAATGATTTAATCGACCAACCTTAGGAAAAATGAAATTTCGGGTTTATACAAGGTTTGGGCATAAATTTTTAGGAAGGCAGAAACTATAGGGAAAAGGGGTCCAATGTAATTTATACAATGTAAACAGGGCAAACTGGCTCCCGACCTTAGGATAAGGCGGGAGAAGGATTTTTTCATAGTTTTTTTCAGCCCCTGGGTGGTTTTTAGAGGTTTTGAAAGGTTTTTCAAGGGTTTTTAAGGTCAAAATGGAACTTTTGGGTAGGGAAACTGGTTGAGATGGAGCAAAAGGTGGAACATGGGTTCTTGACCTTGACCAGGTGTCAATTCAAGTCCCAGGGAGAAAACATTATGGCTATAGTGCCAAGGAGGGGATATTTATACATTGTGGGGTTTATACACCATGGTGTTTATAATACTAGGGATAGTGGGGTATAGGGAGCTAAGTAATAGAATTAGTTGTTAATATGGAGGGAACATATGAGTGAGGGCTAGTTCAACCAGGTTTTCTTTGAAAATAACTTGAAATCAGGAGTAGATCAAAATGAAAAGATTTTTGCACAAGAAATGTGGCTTTTAAAGCCATAAGAATGTAACAAAGATATAAACTTTTGTGCTCTGTACATCTTGGGAAAGGGTGTTAGTAATAAGTGATATACAAATGAAAACAGGGATGTTAGTCATGCTCCAGTGTGTTGCTTTCTTGTAAATGTTTCAGCAAGTTTGGTCTTGAAAGAGACACCACTTCTGCAACCCCATCTACCTACCCAACTAGTTCTCCTGACATTTTTTGTTCCTTCTTGGAGGGTGCACTTGGACTTGCAAACCCTTTGAATGCCCTTTTTCTTTTCATTGGCTTTTTTGCTTTCCTTTCCTATCTAGTACAACCCTTATTCCTTCCAAGGTCCCAGATTAGGCAGTTGGGAACCTTAGTTTCTCTACCTAGCTACTGATCTGCTAAGATTAAACAGTTTGGACAGATTTCATTCTCTATTCTACAACATAAATTTAAAACATGGCATGATCCAGATTAGGTTGTTGAATCATCCATATACTTTTGTTAACATGCAGGCCTAGATGTACCTTTTCTTTCTTTTGCAAATATGGAACCTTTGTGACAGCAAAAATGGAGCATATTTCGCACTTATATTTGCCAATCATGAAATATGAAGCCTATTGGTATAGGTATCCAACATAAAGGATAAAACATGAATTAGAAATGAGATCTAGACTATCAATTATCAAATCATACAATGATAAGTCATTTCAGGTCTCATGACCCTGATCCAACATTTTATCCAAGGGTGCACAAGATATTTCAGATCTATATCATAACCACAGCCCTTACAACCCAAAATATACTTCAGATAAAAGTATTCATAAAAAAACTATTTCACTTGCACATTTAGCCATTTGACCTTCTCCTCCTTATATACTTAGAGCGTTTTTCAATACCTTGGACCAAAATATCATTTACAACCTATGGTATTCTTAGACGGGATTAAATAATCGTAATTCTGCTCAATATTGTGGGCTAATACCATGGTATGGACCCTTGGTATTCTTTAACCTTAATTATCCATCCCATACATGCTTTTCCTCTTGTGAAAGTGTGTGCATATGTATACGCTCCTTTTGTTTTGTGAACCTGCTTATATAGGCTACTTGGACTAGGTGAACCAACGTATACAACTTAATGCAACTTGCTTGATTCTGATCTGTAATCCTTTGTTCCATCATCCTGTTCTTCTGTGCCATTACTCTATTACCTCTGAATTGACCTGTTACAATGTGAGTTGTCATTTATCAATTATGAACTAACTTGTATGTGGGTTGCCATCAAGGACAACACATGTACCATAATGCCAACACCACCTCGATCTACAAGGGCTATGGCAACTTCAGGATCGGGTTGAGTAGAGCCACCCAACATCCCGCCCAACAATCTCTTCTTGTGCGAGATTGATACCCCAAATAGAGAGTCGTATCATAGCCCATTTGAAATCTAGTAGCCTAGGTTGAATCAACAGTTTCCCTAGAAGCATTAGCATCAGTAACAGAGTAAGTAGGAGAGGCATTCGAGCTAGTAGAGGTAGGGTGAGCGCTTGGCATCACCATCTCATTCAACTCGACAGGGTTACCTATAAAACTTGGCAATCCCAACACTTCATTTGTGGGCTTCTGAATGCCAACTGAAATTTACCATTGCGTTCCTACAACTTCCTCCACAACCTCAATCCCAATTCCCTTCTAATCAAGCCTCCTGTTTACCCAATTACATAATAACTACTCCAAACCTTCTACTGAACAGCAGATTGTTAGCGATTCAGAGAGAACCCAAAGCCCAACACATTGACAAATCGATACAGCTAAATGTTCGAGTCCTCATATTTCAAAGATGTTTCTCTATTGTTAAAAAATTATTTAATTGCCCAAAGAAAAATTACATTCAAACGAATTTTTGGGTATGGTGTGCTTCTTTATCTGTAATGATTTCTATTGCAACAATGAACATTGATGATGCCAATGCCTATGTGATAACCCCACGCAGAAAGCTGCAAACATATGAGTTAACTACAATCAATCTCTTCATAGACAATACTCAATCAATGGTTTATATCACCAATCTTGTTGTTAGATATGCCCTTTTTCTAAAAATTTCATTCACAAAGTTAGCACCTAGTAGGTTACTAGTGTAATAAAAACACATAAAAGGTTCAAGGTTCAAGGAAAAAATTATTCTTTTATTTCTTTTGGAATTAAAAAGATAAACTTTGTAATGATATCACTAACGTAGGATAAACATTAGTATCAATATAAACCATTTATATCTTTTCGAATAAAAATTATACTCTTTGTAATGATCCCATTAATGTAGAATAAACCACAGTATGAATATAAGGTTTCATAAAGGTGGGAAAAAAATTGTGCCTTCGGAAATATATACCTAATCTTTTAAGAAACAAAAATACTTTGAATAATTGGTGCACATACATGAGAATATTATTCCAGCCATGCCACTGAGAGTCATAACAGACTTATCAAGTTGCATTCAACCACAGAAACATTCAAAGACAATATACCAGAATCCAGAGTTTAAAATATTTGATTTTCATACTGATAAGGGAGTAAATATTCCAATTGAAGTATCACATATGAGAGACATTTTCATATGAGGTACTTCAAGTGGAGGAAAATAGCATGCAGATAGGTGGATTTACTTTACAAAGGGAAAGAATTGTCGAAGGTATAGTCCAAATACCATCCCCGCAAATCAATCCTGAAGACATAGCCCTTGAGCATATTTCATGTCCAATCTCTTCCATAAAAATAAGATGATAGAACCCACAAACATGTCAATGGCAAAATAAGCTCCAATGTAGAATGCAATCGCCATAGCCATTGGGATGGGAATGAACCTTGAGATTTTGTGAGTCAAATCCCTCAACAAGTTGATTAGTATTGCAGACGTAAAGAAGGCATAGAAAATATGTAGGCAGTGTAATGGTTAAGGACTTCCTACTGATCTACCTCTTTCTTTATTTTCAATTGCATTAGGTTTTATTTTGTTATATTGCAACATTATGTTGATTTCAAATTTCTCCCTTCATTCTCAATTGCATTAGCTTTTATTTTGTTATATTTCAACATTATGTCCATTGTAAATATCTGGAATATCAATTATATGAGCTTTTACTTAGTCAGATTGCAGCATGCTTATGAGTATTTTTCAAAAATATTTAGGAATTTGAGAGTCTGGAGAGACCAGTTGTATAACCTCTCCGAAGAGTCATATTCTGAGATGTTCAAATTTCAAAAATATTTGAGATTATGCCAGTCCAGAGAGGTCCATTGCATCACCTCTCCTAAGATTCAGATTCTAAGATATTCCAGAAGTCTATCCACATAAGTTCAGCACTTAGATTGATTGATAAGCATTTGGAATTTCTCACTGGATGTTTTATTCTCTACCATTGAGCGAAAAGGAAGAGTTATTGGGGAAGGTCGTGGAATGCATGTTGGATATACCTGAGAAAAGACTATTGAAATATGTTCTCAAAAAGAATTCGGAAAGATAGTATGGGACATCCTTCATCCCAGGGTGCAGCGCTAAAGTCAAGTGGCCCAGATGCAAAGTCAACGTCAGACTTTAAGGTTGGGCCCTGATATCATTCAGATTTACAATGGGTTAGGGTCAAAGAGGCAATGTGTATTTGCAAGCAAACGTTTGTGGGGATTTTGGGTCCAGGAAGAATAGGAAAGACAAAGTTGGCCAAGGAATTCTTAAAAACAAAAGAATAACAGTATAATGGATCATGCCTCGTATCTGATGTCAAAGAAAAATCTCATGTTTCATTACTGAGGAAACTTCTTAAGGATCTGTTTCAATCGATTAAGCAAATAGATATTGTTCAACAAGGTATATATAGACTTAAAAAGCATATCTCATCTTCCAAAAGTCTAAAATATCTTATCATTTTAGATGAAATAGATAATGTTGCTCAAATGAATTCCCTTTTGCCATTTTGGGATGTCCTTAGTTCCAATTGCTTCATTTTGGTTACATCTTGTTACAAAGATGTACACATAAGAGCATGGATCAAGGAGGAGTTAATTTATAATAGAATATCATGTTCAAAAACGAACTCAATATTAGAAGGTAATTGGTTGGAAGAGCTACCTCCTTATCTCAATCAGGTTAATAATTTGGAGAAATTGTGGCTCTGTGATTCTCCAAATTTGAAATGTTTGTCCACAAGTTCTTTTCAATTACCGAATCGATCTGGTTCCTATCAATTGTTGAATCGGTTGACAAAGTTGACCATGATGGATTGTGGGATAATGTCCTTATTACAAGATCTTGAGAATATGCACAATCTGGAAGTTTTAAGAATATGTAATTGTCTACACTCTTGGTTCCTTCTTTCGGCGTTCCTTTGCACCTCTCGGTGCAATTACTAGTTTACTTTCTACTACAAGAAAAAGATGTAATTTTTTTCACATGACAAGAAATAGTATTATTGATATTACATTATGTGCAATTCATTCTACGCTCCATTTACATGTGATATTTAAAAATATATATATACTTATAACAAAAAATATTTTACTGTCACTCTTAAATAAAATATTTCAATGTCCATATTAAATAACATAATTTTATATTTATAGATACTTTATATAGAGAAAAATAAAGTAATTTAAATTGAAAAGTTTCTTATATTTTCACTTTAGTGAGAAAGATTGAGATAATTCCTATTCCATTAATAGTTTCTTTCTAATTCAATGTATGAGGGTTATCTATAATATTTTCAATGTTTAATATGGATTTGATATGTAATATTAATAATAAAAATAATTAAATGTATACATATAGGAAAAAAATATGAGGGGGCATATTTTAACATTTTAATGTGGAGAACGTGAATTATAAGTAAAATATTTCAATGTCAACTACATATATATTATACCAGCCTAGATCCATCTTAACTCTAGATCTACCAAGCGCCTAGAAGGATCAAATCTTTTTCACTCTAAAAGATGTTTGCATCTCAAAAGATTTGATCCCTCTCGGCACTTGGTAGATCCATAGTTAAGATGGATCTAGGCTAGTTATAAAAAATCTTGACTTAAGTTTTTTAAATTTAACAATAGATTGAATTTTGTAAACCAATATTGAATTAGTAAATTTTATTTTTGAATTTTATTATTAATTACGCCGAAGGTGTTTACTCTGCAGGCTTGGGGTGAGCAGACACTATTCACCCAGCCAATAAGAGGCCCTCATTCTCACCCTCCTCACACCTATCTAAAGTTCACACATGGCTATCTCTCATTGCTGCTATTCCTATTCGTTTTCATCTCTCGCTAGAAGGTCCTTGTGTTGACTTCAGGTTTGAAGGCACTAACATCCACGGGTTTCCACAGCAGGTGATGTTGCGTGTTTTTGATATGCAAATCGCTTTGTTCCTTGGGTTTTTATAAGGCCTTTCAGTTAACTATTGGAATGTCCCCTTGCTCCTTGTTTCCCTTCTAGAGATAGGTGAAACATTCTTTCTTAATTTCGTTTATAATCTAATTGGCAAAAAACCCATCATAGCACAATTGATCCTCTCATATATTCATTATGTAGTATAACAACGGGCTCTTAAACTCTTTACAACCAGACCAATGACCTAAATCCATACATTCAAATATTTTAGGATTAGGAAGGATCTATGTGCATGCTTATAATAATCATACCTTGCGTGCCAGGACGAACAGAACAAAGGAGCATATCTCGCACGCAACTCGAAAGCCAACTTAAGCAGTTGAATCAGAGCTAGTCATTGAAGGCCCAATTTCCCTTCTTCTGGTTCTATATTCAGTGTTAGAGTATATAGTTTCAAACATAGTTGATCCCTTTAACTCTTTAATGCTTTGGTATTGTGATGGAATATGAGTTGTTGGTCTCAACAAGCATGAGCAAGGTCCATCGGTAGCGGTACCTGCCTTTTCATTTTCATCTTATCAAACCATTCAACACGATGAGAGGTGGGTTGTCAATTTGAAATAGCGTTACTAAGAGATACCTTCTTGCTTCACATATTTAACATGGTATGCTTATTATGGAAATAACCATAGTTAGTAGTTATACAAGGGCTTGTGATAAGGCAATAGTAGTCAACATGTTCATAAGATCAAATATCACATAAGCTATATCATTTTGGTATTATTCTACAGTTTTTATTGACACCAAATATCATCTAAATATTTGGCACCTACATTAGAATTTCATTGTATTTCCCTTCATCTATATGTGTTTGTCATGTAGCGAATAATATCCAATAACAACATTTATGTGCTTTGTTGTGACGCTTTTCAAAAAATAATATCATATTCTTTATGCACTGCTTTTTTCAAAGAATAAGATCATATTCTTTATGCTCCATGTAGCCAAAATTTTGTTTCTATTCCAACTAATGGAGTTCAAAGCTATCAATATATCTAATGGCTTTTCTTTTAATATATTCTTTTAATATTTTTTAGTAGCAAGCCAGTAGTAGATTATCCAGAATTTAAGATTATAAAGCGAGGCCCCAGAAGCAAGCACAACAACTAGACCAACATCGACAAAAAAGGGCCAGACTTCTTTCAATGATTCATTAAGAGGAAAACATGCAACACAGTACAAACAAACCCCAAATTTGACAATCCTAGGTTCATACATTGTAGAAAAGATGAAAAAAGATCCAGATATGTCCATTGAATTACCAGAAGTAAGTGATCTCTTCAATATTTTACATACAAATCCATTATTTGTCATTTTAATGGGTTCTGGCCAAAATCTGAAGAGCCTAATGAATGGAGCTACCTCAACTAGACCAGAGATTGCGATTTTACCTGTACACAAAAGGTTTTTTTTGTGGTTTAGTTTGATACCCAAAAAGATTACAATTATGTCATAAATGATGGACCATGGTTCTGGGGAAGGGCGGGCCTCTTCGTAACCCCATGGTTTCCTCGTTTTGATGCAAATTCAATAGTGGTTATAGAAATTCTGGTATGGGTAAGGCTACATAACCTTTCACTCCTTTTTGGCACCATGAGGTCTTAGAAGGCACAGGGAACTCTCTGGGAAGGTACCTAAAGACAGATCGAGAACGAATGGACAAAGGGATTTTCACATTTGCACATATTTGTGTAGAGATGGATTTAAGTAAAGGTCTCCCGGATTATATTAATCTCACACACAAAGATTTTAAGTGGATACAATGGTTAGATTTTGAAAATGCTGCTTTTCGATGCAAGGTTTTCCATCAAACAGGGCATTTACAAAATACATGCAAACAAGCAAAGAAAAGAACAAAGAAGAGAAAGCAAAAGCAAAAAGGATGGCAGTTCCCAAAATCCCCTTCATCAGATGATGAGGAAGAAGAAATGGATAAAGCCCAGCAACAACAGGAGATAGAAAAACAACAAGGCTCACAAGAGATGGGAGAAGAAAAGGAGGAAGAATAGAAGAAACAATTAGAGAATCCAAATAACTCAGTAGTCATTTTGATCCTTGAAATCCAAGTAGAAGGAAATAAAAACAATCAAGGCACAGGTGGAACCAAGAAATCACATGTTTCTAAAAGATTTGATTTAGACAAAGATATCCCAAAACTTACAAGAAATAATGAGCTGGCCATTGTCACTTCTTCTCCACCTCTTGGGGTCTGGCAAAAAGTCCAAAACAAAAAAGGCAAAAAAGAAAATTCCAGTTTAACTGGAAATTTGTAATTTGTAATTTTATTTTTCTATTTTTTGGTAGCTTTGCTACTATGTGTGTGACATGCACACAGATCCCACAGGACAACCTCTGAATGCTTCAATGCATCTACTAAATGTATTTTTTCATTTTTATTAATAGAAAGTTACTAGTTTTTTCCTTGGAAAAAGCAAGCTAGTAGTAGTAGAATGCCAATAGAGATCGACAATGACAATGTATTTAATATTATTTTTTTATAGTTATTGTTGCAAAGTTTTTTCACTCACCAAGCTCTTTGACCATGAGCTTTATATGGCTAGAATTTCTATGGACTCTTAGCTTTATATGGCCAAAATTTCGATTAGGAAGGAAATCGATTTATAATTATTGTTTGAAGGTTTTTCACTCACAAAACTCTTTGACCCTTAGCTTTATATGGCAAGAATTTCCATTACGAAGGAAATTCATTTCCAATAAATTTGATGAAAGTTTGCTTAACCAAAATAAAGGACTACTTTATTATATAAATATTCATGAAAGTTTGTTTAACCAAAATAAGGAACTACTTTTTTATTTGAAAGTGATAATTGTTTTGTTCTTTAATGTTTGCAATGAGATTTAGCAATTAAAAAAATCACATTATTTTTATGTAACAAGAGTATATTTTTTATTTGTTAAATAAAACAAAAAATGATACTAGGTATTAAAAATTTTGAACACCATTTAGTTTTAAAATACCATAGTGGTCTATATAAGTATACTTTAAAAAAGATTAATTTTTGGACATCTCTTCACTGGGTCTTCCTTATCGATATGACATCAAAAATGAGCAAAAAAATGAATATAGGAATAACCGAGAGTTTGGGTTTGCAAATGTATCACAACAAAAACATAGTAAAGGTAGCCCTAACTCACAGAGTATAGGACAAAGTAAAGAGAGCCAATTTCAAGACAAGCAATCCAATTGTTAGGTAAAGAATGGCAATGGGAAGTCAAAAAAACACATTGGTAAGTGGTGTGAGTGACAAATGTTGCTTGAAACAATCATTGTTGGAAAAAATTAAAGAAGAAGAATTGGAATTTGACTTGGATCTTGATTTAGATCAAGATAAGGGAAAGTGAATCATTAACTTATAAATAACATGACTTGGTTTAGCAAAATTTAAGCAAAACATTTATATCACTCTGGTATGTCTTGAAGACTCTGCAACAACACAAATTATATGCCAATATGGATACATGCTCATTTGGAATACATATAATTCAATATATTTAGGATACATCATGGATGAACATGAGGTGCCTAGTGTGGACCTAGCCAAGATCCAATTCTATTAGGAATAAGAGCATAAACACTTAAGCAAAACAAAATGGATCAGGTTAATACAACTTAGAGGACAACTTCAAAGAGCTAGACAAAAAATTGACCATGCAGAGATTGCACAAGGGAGGTTGGATCCATAATTGAGTTTCCAAACAATGATTATAGATCCCACTGACTTGCCCATATCCAGTGCGTCTCTTCTTGACGAAATGATAGTTACAATAGAAGCCATGTTGATTCAGGTGGGCAACCTTGATATGAAGGTCTTGAAGGTTGTTTTGACTAATTTTGATTACAATAATTCAAAGGATGTTTGCGGGGTTCTGGTCTAGTGTCCTAAAACCGAAGGGGAAGTTTGGGATTACTTTGATTTCATCAGGAATGTACATGCCAATGGTGCTAATATCATCATGGCCACATATATTTCCTTTGATGATATCAAATTCTCTGGGGGAGTTTAGAGCAGTTAACACAAATTATATGTCAATATGGAGAAATGCTCATTTGGAATACATATAATTCAATATTTAGGATACATCATGGATGAACATGAGGTGCATGTGGACCTAGCCAAGATCTAATTCTATAAGGAATAAGAGCAGTAGAACTTAAGCAAAACAAAATGGATCGGGTCAATACAACTCAGAGGACAACTTCAAAGAGCTAGACCAAAAGTTGCATAGGAAGAGATTTCCTAAGGGAGGATGGAAGCACGATTGAGTTTCCAAACGATGATTATAGATCTCACCGACTTGCCCATTTCCATCGTGTCTATTCTTGGTGAAATGACTGTTGCAATAGAATCCATGTTGATTCAGGTGGGCGACCTTGACATGAAGGCCTTGAAGGTTGTTTTGAAGGATTTTGATTATAGTAATTCCATGGATGTTTGTGAGGTTCCGGTCCAGTGCCCTGAAACCGAAGGGAGGCTTGGGATTAGTTTGATTTCATAAGGAATGCACATACCAATGGTGTTAAGGTTGTAATGGCCACATCTATTTCCTTTGACGATATCAAATTCTCTGGGGGAGTTTAGAGAAGTTATGGCTATTGCATTTGCTTAGAAGTTTGGGGTTTCAATGGCATTTGGAGGACCTTGTATCACTTTTTTAGATACTTTACAAGAGAAAAAGAGAATCATGCCCAAGAGGATTATAGGAGTGAGTGTGGATTCAAATGATAAGCAAGCTTCGTGGATTGTCATTCGTGCTACTACAACAATAATTAACATGGAATTTGTTTTCTTCCTTGCATGCCCCCTTAGCATTAATGGGATGCAATGCATGTAAAAGGTTGTCCAACGATCCAACAACATGTGGCATTTCATGAAATGCAACGATTCCATCCTTGGATGTGACTACTGCTATGTACTCCATCTTGAATTGAATGACCACACTGGCCATTTGGAAAATGTCATTGTTTCCAAAGATTTTGCAACTAAACTCTTGGGATTAACAGCAAAGAACCTTTGTCTCCTTTCAAGCGAGCCACAATATGTTAGAGTCATCTCCGCCAAGATCAAATGCCATCACTTCCTTTTCATCATTTCTATTAAAATAATCGTTTTCAATGATGTTGAAAGCATCCTCCCAATCCTTATTCACTCTTATTTATGTTCAGAAATTATTTCATGCCTTTTTAAAAATCCCAAAATAAATGAACTCCTTTGTTATGTACCTTGTGCCTACAAGGATTTCCATTGTTTTGGGACATTTATGTTAGTGGAGTTTTCTTCTTAAATTTAACCTCCTAATACATTCTATAGAAGATATATAGAAACTTAAATTCCGATTGTATTTCATTGTCCATGTATTTCCATGTATTTCGCTTGATTATTGCCTTCCACATTCCCCCCACTCCTATCGACGTTCCTTTGCACCTCTCAGTGCAATTGCTAGTAATATTTTATATTGAAAATTGAATGAGTTACACATTTTCTTCTTATTAAGAACTATCTAAATTATTTTACCTTTAATTATTTTTGTTGGGTTGTGTTATATTCTTTCCACGACTAAATTTTTTTGGACCCTATATTAGGTGGCAGACCTACCTATGGTTTTGTGCATGGATTCCACAAATGGTTTTGGGTGCGATGGTCTTTGGTCCATTGTATTTTGTAGATCCAGTCAAGGGAACTACAGTTATGTTCTAATACAGGGTTAATGGATTAGGTTTTATGGATGCTTCGACATGTATATATATGTATTTTAACATTGAAAGGAAAATAATGAAAAATCAATCTAGTAGTCTCGGTTTTAGGATCCAAGGGAAAATCTTTGTGTATATTTGTTTTATGTGTTGTGCTCTCACCATTATTTATTTTCTATTTTTAGAATTCGTATGCAGGTAATTTATGTACGGGATTGAAACCTACATTTGGTATCAGAGTTTTTTTGGCTTCAAGGGGACGCCTTTACTGCTGAGGGGTTTTTGTCCGACCCTGTGGTAGACCCTGTTCAGTGGGAGATATGTGGGATTGATTCTGGTGTTGAAAGAAAATGGTGAGTAGTGGAAAGATAGAGATTGATAAATTTAATGGTTAGAGTTTTGAGTTTTGGAAACTCAAGATGGAGGATATGTTGGTGGATAAAGATCAATGGATTGCAGTAGATCCGGGTACTAAACCAATGGGAGTGTCCGATGAATAAATGAAGAAATTGGATTGGAAGGCAAAAAGCACAATACAATTGTGTGTCTCAGATTCAGTATTGTTGAATGTATCAAGGGAAGCTACAACGAAGGATTTGTGGGACAAGTTAGGGACTTGTATCGATCTAAGTCTCTGGTGAATAAATTGTTCATACAGAAAAAGTTGTATAAATTGAGGATGAAAGATGGAGACTCAGTGACAGATAATCTGAATGCATTTAATACTTTGGTAAGCCAGTTATTATCTATTGATATTAAAATTTTAAATGAAGATAAGTGCATCAGTTTGTTTTGTTCTCTACCAGATTTGTGGGATAGTCTCGTTATTGCAAAGGTAGCAATGCAACTGCCTTGCAGTTTGATGAAATACTCTCATGCTTACTGACGGAGGAGATGAGACGGAGAAATATGGAGAGCCAGAATGGTGATGCCTTGTTTGTACAAGGACGGTCCCTTAACAGAAAAAAAAGTAATTCCTCAAGTGGGAGATGTAAATCTGGAGGGAGATCTAAATCTCCAGGAAAACCTGTAAAGGTGTGCTGGAAATGCAAAAATGAAGGGCACTATAAAAGGGAATGTAAATCTAAAGCTCATGAGAAAGGAAAGGGATTTGATGATGCTCCTTTCGCAGAGGCGAAAACCACCTCAGATGAAGGTGGGTATGTGTATTTGGCTTCTTCTTCAAGTACACGTGTAGATCATGAGGCATGGTTGATTGACTCAGGTGCATCCTTTCACTTCACTCCCCATAGAGAGTGGTTCTGCGAGTATGAGAAATATGATGGTGGTGATGTCTTCTTGGGGGATGACAGGAAGACTAGAATCGTTGGTCACGGAAAATTCAAGTTGAAGTTGCAAGGTGGAAGGATTAGAACATTTCTGGGTGTTCTACATATTCCTGCATTAGTGAGAAATTTGATTTTTGTAAGCAAGTTGGATGATGCATGTGTAAAAACAGTGTTCGTGAAAGATACCTGCAAGATGGTTTGGGGAGCACTGGTATTGATGTGGAGAGTTTGAATTGGAACTCTGTACAAGCTTCAAGGTAGCACTATTATTGATGGGTGCAACAGTTTTGTGCTTCCTGAAAGTGGAGTAGAAAATCTAGTGGTCTTTGGAGAAAAGACCATGCTATGACATCAAAGGCTTGGACATATTGGAGAGAAGGGCCTTCGAATACTTCATGGTAAAGGTATGGTAGAAGGTATGTCTAATAGCTCTCTGGATTTTTATTTCTGTGAAAATTGTGTATATGGGAAGCAAAATGGGGTGACTTTCCCCTCTGCTGGTAAGAGGGCAAAACAGATATTGGATCTTGTGCATAGTGATGTGTTTGGACCTATGTCGATTCCATCACTGGGTAAGTCTATGTACTATGTATCATTTATATATGACTTCTCAAGGAATACATGGATATATTTCCTCAAGAAGAAATCTGAAGTCTTTGACAGGTTTAAAGAATTTAAGGCTCTGGTGGAAAACCAAACAGAGAAGAAGATAAAGGTGTTGAGGACAAATAACGGTGTAGAGTTTTGCAAGAAGGAATTTGAAGAGTTCTATAATAAGTGTGGTATAGCATGTCAGAATACTACTCCATACACACCTGACCAAAATGGAGTTGCAAAAAGAATGAACAAGACATTGATGGAAAGGGCAAGAAGCATGCTCAGTGGTGTCTGGTCAGTGGGGTCGGGTTAGGATGAGAATTTTAGGCAGAGGCAATGGAGACTGCATGTTACTTGGTCAACAAATCACCTTCATCAGCGTTGGAGGGTAATACTCCACAAGAGGTATGGACTAGTCAGAAACCTTCGCTTTCACATCTGAGGGTATTTGGATGTGATGCATATGTACATGTTCAAAGGAGAAAATAAAAAAGTTTGATAGTAAACCTGAAAAGTGCATCGTTATTGGGTATAAAGATGGTTTAAAATGTTATAAGCTTTGGAACCCACTAATAAGGAAGGTTGGCTACAGCCGAGATGTTGTGTTTAGAGATGTGAAAGATGTTATTAAACATGAAGTCCTACCAAAGGAACCTGAGAAGATAGAGTTTGAGCTAAAGGAGGAAGAATCAAACTCTACAGCAGAAGAGGAATTAGAAGATGAAGAGCCACAAACTTCAATTGTGAGCAGATTAGTTCGAGAAAGAAGGCAGTTAGAAAGGTATAGTCCATCTGCTTTCTATTCAAATTTTTCTTTATCTATTACTGATGATGATCCCAAAATTGTGAAGGAAGCAGTAGATTCAGAGGATGGCAAACTCTGGAAAGAGGCCATGGTTGATGAAATGCCATCTTTGCACAAAAATGAAGCTTGGGATCTGGTGGAGTTTCCAGATTGAAGGAAACCCATTGGCAGCAAATGGGTGTTCAAGAAGAAGATGAATGTAGAAGGAAAGGTGGAGAAATACAAATCTCAATTGGTATCAAAAGGTTATTCCCAAGTGCCGAGAATTGATTTTGGTGATATTTTTTCTCTTGTTGCCAAGGTAGCTTCTATTAGATTACTTTTATCTGTTGTTGTTGCTTTTGATTTTGAGGTAGAACAAATGGATGTGAAGAAAACATTTCTTCACAGGGATCTGGAGGAAGAGATCTACATGAAGCAACCTGAAGGCTTTGCGGTGAAGGGTAAGAAATAACTGGAATGCAAGTTAAAAAAAGTATTTGTATGGGTTAAAACAGTCACCAAGGATGTGGTATCAGAAATTTGATACATTTATACGGGGACTTGGCTTCACCAGAAGCAAAGCAGATCACTATGTGTATTTTAAATTAAATTGGTGGGTGTGTTATTTATCTGGTATTGTATTTGGATGGCATGTTGCTGGTTGGAAATGACAAAGAAATTATACAGGATTTGAAGACCCAATTGTCCTCCAAATTCGACATGAAAGATCTTGGTGCTGCAAACTATATTTTGGGCATGGAAATTAAGCGAGATCAGGCAAAGAGGAAGCCTTGGTTAAACCATAGGAAGTATCTCGACACAATACTACAGAGGTTTAATATGTAGGATAGTAAATCGGTGAAGGTTCTTATTCCTGTAGGTGTAAAGTTATTTGTTGAACAGTGTCCCAAGACACAAGAAGAGGAAGAGGACATGTCACGTGTTCCATATGCAAGTGTAGTCGGTAGCTTGATGTATGCAATGGTTTGTACTAGACCAAACATTGCACATGCAGTGGAAGTATTGAGCAGGTTTATGTCAAAACCAAGGAAGGAGCATTGGACAGTAGTGAAGCAACTTTTCAGGTATTTGTGTGGCACTAGTGATTATGGTTTGTGCTACCAAGGAAGACCAGGATTGGACAGAGTTTTCGACATTCATGGCTTTGTTGATGCAAACTGGGTTGGAGATCGAAATAAGAGAAGGTCTACAAGTGAGTATGTGTTTAACCTATTTGGAGGTGTAGTCAGTTAGATGAGTAAGAGACAATCTGTAGTGGCACTTTCAACTACAGAGGCAGAATACATGACAACCACTCATGCAAGCAAGGAAGTAGTTTGGTTTCAGAGATTGTGTTCAAGTATGGGGCTAGTATAGCGAGATATAAGGATAGACTATGACAACCAATGTGCAATTTTCTTGGCAAAGAACCCTGCTTATCATTCAAAGACAAAACACATTGATGTTTAGTATCATTTTGTGCGGGATATGGTAGAAGACAAAAATGTGTTGTTGGTAAAGGTGGACACTTTGAAGAATATTTTAGATGCATTGACAAAATGTGTGAGCTTTGAGAAGTTCTCTTGGTGTAGAGAAACAATGGGCGTTGCAGGGCTCAATCAATGACTAAGCTCTCATGCGGCCCCTTGTGGAAAGAAAACAGCAAGTGGGAAAATGTTGGTTTGCGTTATATTCTTTCCACGCCTAAATTTTCTTTGACCCTATATTAGGTGGGCGGACTTACCTATGGTTTTATGCATAGATTTCGCACATGGTTTTGGGCACAATTTTTTTCGGTCCATGCTATGTTGTAGATTCGGTCAAGGGAACTACGATTATGTTCTAATCCAGGGTTAATAGATTGGGGTTTATGGATGCTTCAACATGTATATATATGTATTTAACATTGAAAGGACAATAATGAAAAATCAATCTGGTAGTCTTGGTTTTGGGATGCAAGGGAAAATGTCTATGTATATTTTTTTTATGTGTTATGCTCTCACCATTGTTTATTTTCTGCTTTTAGAATTTGTATGCAGGTAATTTTTGTACGGGGTTAAAAACCTACATTTTTTTCCTTGTGAGTATTGAAATAGTTTAATAATTAAGTTATATTGAATATCAATGAACTATCTAAGCAATATAAAAATATTTATCATAATTTTATAATCATAGTTTCAACCGTACTAAATTTTGTAATTTACAAAAATAGCTTTGTATTTTTTTAAAGTAAGTCATTTTGCATGCAATTTCATATATAAGAGTTTGATATAAATTCACCAATACATAATCTATAATAAATATTATTCATAAAAATAAACATCATGATGATAACCATCTAACAAACATAAACATCATCTAATATACACATTCGAATTCACTACCATCATTTAATTATATACACCTTTAGCACATATAAACGTCATCAACTAGCACACAAATCTAATAATCTAACAAGGCATCATCATCATGATCACGTCTAACAAAATGCAAACATTATAATCTAACATCATCACCACACACATCCTTAAATTAATATAAATCTCATGTCAAATAATTTATATCACATACACATCTATATGCAAGCACATTAAATGAACAGATATAACATGACCTAACAATATACACATCAACACCAACATATAAATTAAGTGCATAAACATGAATAAAAAAATATGCATCATATATGTGTGTGTGTGTGTGTAATTCAAATAACTACATCAAGTCAAATAAGTGCAATCAAAAATATGTTGATAAAACGGACATAGTAGTGCCAGCCTAGTCTGTAGGAGAAGATGATGGATGATCAACTACTCCCTCAACGTCTGTCGAACTCAGCTGAGGTAGATTAAGAGGAGGTGGTTGGTCTGCATTAGAAGACAATGGATGGTCAACTACTGTCTCAACTGGGTTTCCCAGACTCTAAGGTGGAGGAGGAGGTGGTTTCTCTGCTCTATCAGGAGAAACATAAGGAACACACTCTAGCTCTGACATCTCAACCTTAGGCGACTAACAAGGAGGTGTACTACCAGAAGGATCATCACCACCCTAACAACCATGATCCAATGGGGTGGTACTACCAAAAGCATCATGATCACCACCCTAATCATCATCATCATCATCACCTGCATCATCACCCTCACTGCCCTCATCTAATGTATTTGTCGTTGCATGCCCTACATCCCTCATCGGTGCCAATACCCTACTAGCTCTAATGATATGACGCATAAGAGACATCATCTCACGCGAAAAGTCCATGTACACATCCACAAACCTAGGATCTGCACTGATATCTCGATGTTAGGAAAAATACTACGAGGGGGGTGAATGAGAATTTTACACACTTCATTATTTTAATTTCTTATTCTGATTTATGTACGCTATTGTTATTAAGGAAACAAGCGTATGTACGCGATTGTGATTAATGAAACCTGTGTATATACAAATAACTAATTTATCATTAATTTCTTGATATGTTCATCAGTGCATCATTACTTCATTATTCATCAATTAAACAGTAACCATGAACAGTAAGAAGCAGATAGATCATCAACACACAAGAGCCATCTCAACATACATGAACACCAATATTTTAGGTGGCAACCCAATGTGGGAGAAAACCACCATTGTCATCGTCTTTTTCTTCTCTTTTATTATAAAGGAAAACTTCTTACAATCTTGTACTGGCGCAAACTCTAACCAGTACGTAGGCACCCACCTGCAGAAGGCTACAACCTTCTCTCATTTTCCAACACCTACTAGAAGGGAGCTACAACCCCCTTTCTGGAGACTGCTACCCTCAACTCCTTGTGGACCACTTTTCATAATATTTCAAATTGGATCCACCTATCAAACAATCATCAAACCAACCTGTAGGCCACCTAGACCCATATTATCCATAAACCCAAACAAGCTGAAGCACTGAATCTAAGATACTACCACACTGTAAATCAACAGAAATTCTAAAGTATCAAGACACTGAATGTAGAACCCAACCAGGACCAATAAATATCAAATTGTGTACGGGGTTGTAATGAATAAAACGCTCTTTCTCTATATAATACCTGTGTATAGTCTCAGAATATTGAACACTAAAGTCATTAATCACTGAATCATTCACATACCATTTCACTAGTTGCAGATCATAGAATCAATTATAGATTTTTGAACCAATTACAGATCATATACTTTTGTGCCATTAAACTTGAACAATTCAACAAAGTCACTTCAATTATAATAAAGACATCATCGATAGACAATAGTAAGTAAACTAATCATCAACTGTAAACATCAATCATCAGATCTGTAAACATCTATTAGTAGATCAAACCTTGGTTTATGTACACGACCTTCATAAGGAATATCTGCGTATGTACGTGCTTACCATGTATATCACATGCATACAGATTTGTGCATACTAAAAGAATTATAGGTGACTACCCAGAAGTTGATTCATGTATTTACGCAACTAACCTGAGACAACCCTACATATAGATCTAAAAACTTTCACTGCAAACACAATTTTACTCTCTACAACCCTTTCTATCAGAATTACATACTTTAAGAATACTTCTTTCAAATTACAACATCATTAAAACCAAGGATTTATCATTGTTAGACATGTTCAATATGTACTTCAAACAATCACATATGTCTCCATACTTCAGATCTTTCATATCTGAGACTTCTCCTTGCTCCCTAGTGCACACCTGTTTCAGATCAAATCACATATGTATAACACATTACTTGCACACATAACATCTTGATCTCCATCTCCTTATATAGAATTACCCTTAGCCAATACCTTAGACTAATCCCTTAGTAATGTCATTAGTATTCTTTGGCGGGATCAAAAAATTGTTTTCGCACTCATTACTATGGGCCAATACCATTGTAAAGACCCCTAGTATTCAAGTTTCCATGGTGCGTAATTTGTACGTGGCTTTCCTTCACAATGCCTGCATGTGTACGCAATCCTGATGCATAGGATCTGCGTATACTTTCCTAAAATTCACCTTTATCATTCATCTATATTTGAACTTGAAATTCCTTTGTCCATCACCTATGTCACATCTGTACCAGCCTGCATAATCGTCCTATTACCATAATGTTGACATCTTTATCAAGTAGGTTTCCATCGAGGACAACACATTAACCATAATTCCAACACTCGAGCCCTCACAAGGGGACTCCCATGTCAATCAAAACTCTGGCCAATATGTCGCAATAGTCCATCTGAAATCGCAGACCAACCCTATGGCCCCAAATTCCCACACCCCCTTGAGGATGAGGATGTGCCTCACCCTCTTGGGTGACCTCACCCATCTCCTCTTCTCCTCCATCTGGTGGGGGAGGAGGCATGTCCCCATCGAATGTGTTGATGTCTACAAAATATATAGTATACACCAATAAGTATACAATTTCATTAAACAAGTTAAAGAACGTGTCAAAATAAATTTTATTCTAATTAATTAAAACAATAAAATGAAACTAGATTAGTTTAAAGAAAACACTGATATTACCTCTATCATCTGGAGGCTCACCCATTGTTAAGAGGATATTGGGACATGGTCTCCAATCAATCATCACATATAGAAACGCCAACGCAACAAACACATGGTCATCCTCACTGGCCAGTAGTGCCAGTGCCTCAAGAGAAATCCTGGCCAGATACTCTGGCAAGCCCCTCTTGGGCATCATCTTCCCCCACATGCACATCCGGACCTCAGTGATCGGCCTAAGAGGCCGACGGTCAAATGTAGGCCTTATCTTTGGAAACCTCTCAAAAAATAAACAAAATAGCTTTGAAGCTAAAGGGAAGGTCGCCCTCCCTTGTCTCAATGTATGACATCTATTTAAAGCCATGCAAAACTGCCTTAAAAAAATGACAGACCATCTGATATAATTTGGGTCTTGAATCAAAGAATCAACATAATAAAAAAGAGGGAAACTAATGTGATGCCCATCACTACTATAGTGTGTAATGGTGGTGACTAATAAAGAGAGACACCTAACCTCATGTGCAGCAAAAGAAGAAATATGTGGTTGTCCACCACTGACCTAAACATCTACTTGACAGGGCACATGAGGCCCGACATATCTCTGAGTGTAGGCAAGTTGAATCTTAACTGTGACCCCATGGGGGACATCAGAGAATTGGGGAAAATCCTCCCCTCTCCTGAATAGGCCAGTGATAAATTATATGTCCCCCTTAGTGGGCTTATACCACACCCTAGGACCAACATGGAAATGCTACTCTTGGGCACTCCATTGAGGGATCATATGCACAATAAGACAAAGTGTGCCTTCAAGGATGTAGCTTCCTCATAGTATTTGAGGAGGCCTACATTCCTTAAGAGCACTCAGGCCGTTGTAGTAATAGGGCAAGGGTATAAATTGCTCTCCCTCTCTCTAGCCTCCCATGTTTGGACCATATTGTATGGGTCCGCCTACTACTATTTCTCCCTCTGTTGACGTCTCTGCTACATTATTGACATATAAAATACATAAGCCTCATACATAAAATACATTTTTTTTTATATTAAATGAAACATGTATTCGTAAACATGGAAACATAGCTTTCATTTGAAAAAAATAATAAATAATAAACAAATAAAAATTAGTGTGCTCAAAACACAGCCACGCACCGTCTCTGATGCACTTCCAAATATAACCACACAAACTATGTTGTGTACATAAGTATGACACAGTGTTGTTAGTTCACAATTTAATTTTTCATGGCGGTGCGTCACACTTGTACTCTAGTGTGCAAGTATAACTTTTTCGCGCCGGCACGGAACACTCAAGTTACTAAACACACTGAGCTATAACTATATTCTTAAATATTATTTTTGTGATGTGTTTCTAAAAACAAACACATTGGGAGTAACACACCGACATACAATTTATTGTATCCCTGGTGGAATTTTATTTATGAAACACACCATGAAAATCGTGGTGTGTTATGTTCACGCACTGAAATGTGGTGTACCGTGTAAATATACAGGATGTGAGTCGAATATATCAAATGCACCATGCAACAAGAATTTTTTTCCAAAAACAATGGCAAATTTAACCTAATTTGCAATTCTAATCTACTGGAAAAATAAATTAGAGAGAAACATGGACATTTGGTTATCAGGGAGGCAGTGGGACACATAATGGAGAAAAACAAATTTTAGCACGGTTTGAAAATATTGGAAAAGCAGGCATAGAGAATAGTACGGAAGGATGGTAAGCAAGAGAAGCACCGGAATTTGGGCACTTGCATCAGGCAAGGTGGCACCGATGCTTCAGATCTCTCCATCATTGTAGATGATAAAAATGAAATTTGCGGTTGGGAGGGTTTTTTATTTAACCATCTTCTGGTGCATTACACTAACATCAACGGTGCTTTTCTTAGGACACCCCGGGGTGTTCTAATATAGGTACCACACCAGTGCTTTGTCAGAGTATAGCACCGCTCTATTTTTAAAAATTAAAAATGGCCTAGCAATGCTCTTTCGTAAACGCCCTAGGGCGTTTTAATACCTTTATCGCACTGGTGTATCATTGGAAAATAGCACCACATTTTTCTAAAATTTAAAAATTATAGCGATTCTACTTAGTGGTATGCATGGGGACATTTTACTGCATGAAGGGCACTGGTGCCATCGATTATTCAAGCACCGGTGCATGCTATTATTTATAAATTTTTCACGATGCACCATGTAATATGCAACATCGGTGCTTGTATGGATAGTAAAGCACTTGTGCATTTGTATATTGTAGACACACGTCCAAAAAACATCCGCTAAAACATATGCCCGCCCAGGCCCACTAGTGACCTCTACTACAAACATATTTTTGGGCTACTTTTATTAGGGCTTCCACAAAAACCTTTGCTAGAAGGTATTTTCCTTGTAGTGAACTCTTACATCTCTTTATTAAGAAAAAATAGATGGTTATTGTGCCCTTATTTTCTAAACCATCTCCTAGGTAGCTTCATCAGGTTCAAAGTGTTTCCATTGCACCTTGACCTACTATATTGTTCTATTCTAGAGTGTGATTTGCCTTTGTGCCAGGATGCATAGTGGTCTCCCTCTGGTTCCACCTGTATCACAGACCAGTCAATAACCTAATTAGTATCATGAACATATTTATTAAGTAAGGAAACATGAAAAACATTACGAGCTTTCACTATTGGTGGCAAGGCAAATCTATAGGCCACTAGTTCCACTCTTTCGGCCAGAATCTAAAATAGTCCACTATATATGGGTGTCAGTTTGGCACATGAGCCCATTTTCAATAAGCTTATCTTTGGCTTAATGCAGAGATAAAAATGCTCTCCAACTTAAAACTCTTTATGTAGTCTCTGCTGGTCCACATAGCTTTTCTGCCTATCCTAGGCAACCTTTAATTTTTGCCTAATCCTGATCATTTCTTGCTCAATTTCTTTTAACAAATCTAACCCAACAAGTACTCTATTCACTGGATCATACCAACTAATTGGGGTATTTCATTTCCTCTGTAACACCCTCCTTCCACATCTACCCAAGTAACTGGCCAACTGAGGTAAACATGTGACGAGAGGCTACTATGATTAGATTTAACCTCTCATGTGACCTTAAGGAAGTGGAATCGATGGAAACACAACATGCAGACCTTCCACATCAGTTGCAAAACTCCTAGGAACCATTCCAACCACTCAGGTAGCCCAAAAATAAACAACATATTTCAACATAGGTATCTCATACTTATCTAAGAATCACTAAGAACCATTGTTCCCTCATATCATTTGCTATGTTATCATCTGTTATCATCTATTAAGTCATAGATACATTTTTCATTCATTTACAAGTAAAAACATGATGATATCCATACATAGCCACTCTCATAAAACACATACATAACCATCATAATAGAAACAAAAATACCAATGAAATCACAACCATATGATCCACATATAAACCAGTATAATACCCATAGAAACACAAGGATAAATAACCTCATATTAATGATGCAAAATCCAAACCCGGGATGGGACTACCACGTTCCACTTGACCATAGAATGGTTGAGCCAAATATCTCTTCAGCCATTCACCCCTATGCCATATTCCAAGCATGAATGTGGGACTCAAACCAAAAGAACCAACTAGGGCATCCCGAGGCTAAACCACCTCACCCTCATCAATAGAAACCAACCTTTACCACAATCCACACTGGATCACTAGGCCAACACAATGAACATGTAATAACAATATTTACCATGATCTCCACCAGATCACTAGGCCAAAACAAGCATGGATGCCACTAGATTTCTCCACCTACATTGTGAGGAATTTTCATGTCTCTTAGTCTCTCAAGCTTTACCGCAATCCACAGTCTGGTCCAAGGATCACTTGGCCCTAAACTGAGACACCACCCTCTAGGATTTACCTTATATCCCACCATTCACCGGCAAGGATTCCTAGGCCCACTGAGGCAACACAAGCCTGGCTTTACCACAACCCACAATCTGGCTCAAGGGTCACTAGGCCAATGGCTTTACTGTGGTCCATATTCTAGTTCAAGGACCATTAGGCCATGTGCTCTATCATTCAGAGATCCACCTCACTCAGTTTTGAATCCATTCGGCAATCCAACTCAACCAAAACATGAGAACCCCATCACACCATGGTTATCCGCAAATGGAAAGGCTAGGTTGAAAATACTATCACACTTGGAAAAACCCATGCCATAACAACAAAAGAACCACATGCAATACCATGCATGTCAAATCTATCAAGGAAAATACACATGCAAATTGATACTTGCAAAGAAGATTGTTGTAGTTGCTTGATCCTGCTCTACTTTGCTTGATCTATGCTTCCTCTTGCCTTCTTTGTCTTTCTTAATCCAATGCCAAAGTGCTCCAAGAAAACTTAGAGAGGGAGAGAGAGAGAGAGAGAATAATGAGAGAGCTCCAAAACTGAACTAACAAAAAGGTTACAAACTGATCCTCAAAATCCTTTTTATCAATTAGGCCTCTATTTACTTCATTTTCCATTATTTTCCTTCAATTTGCTCCTCACATGCAACTTGTGACCCCTCACCTTCCTTTTCTCCTAATTTCCATTATTTTCATAAATAAAGGTGCCAAAAATGCCATTTTTCCTTTCCAAAGCCTTAGCCATTGCCTTTGCCAATTTCCTTAGCCATAATAACCAAATGAACACCCACACTAGGTTGTCTTGCCCAACATTCAACTTTGAATAAGTGTCCCATCAACCATGGTTATTATTTTTAACTTTTATTACATGGAATTTTCACCAGGGCTATTACAGAACCATCCCCCTTGGGGGACACCATCTTTAGTGTTCAACCATGCCTATACCTCAGCAAAATGCTGAAAAGAAAACATAGTGCCCATGGGCTTTATAACATAGCTCGATGTAGTATTTACAATGATCACCTTGCTGAAAAGAAAACCAACATGACAACATAACAACATGACAACATAATGACATGACACCCATATCGCTTATTAGAGCTTTATAACATAGCTCATGGAAATACTTACATCCATATACATATGTACATATAGCAAAACATCATCAAACATGTACCAAATAATATACCAAAGACATATACCAAAACTACTTTGCCTTGACTGGAAAACAAGGAAGGATACATAGCCTACGCCTGATCTTCCATCTCCCATGTAGCTTGATCAGGCCCAAAGTGCTTCCACTGCACTTTAACCTACTCAATTTCTTGGTTCCGAAGCATGAGAACCTTTTTTTGCAATATACGATGAGGCCCTAGCTAGAATTCTCCATTTGGTTTCACTTGCAATACAGACCAGTCAATCACATGATCAAAATCTTTAACATACTTCTTAAGCACTGAAACATGGAAAACATCATGGACTTTCACTATCAAATGCAGTGCAAGTCGATAGGATACTAGCCCATTCCTCTCAATAATACTAAAGGGTCCACAAAACCGTGGTGCCATCTTGGCACGTGATCCAATCCATAAGGAGATCTTCTTTAGTTTGATGTGAAAGTACACTAGTTCCCCAACCTATAACTCCTTGAACAACCTCTTCCAGTCTGCGTAACTCTTTTGCCTATCCTGTGTTGCCTTTAGATTCTTCCTTATAACCTGCATTTCTTGTTCCATGTCTGCCAACATGTCTGGTCTAATCAACACCATGTTAGCTGGATCACTCCAACTGATGGGAGTATTGTAACTCCACCCATACAATGCCTCAAACAGACTCATCCTCAAATATTCATGATACCCATTGTTGTAAGTGAACTCTACCAGTGGAAGATACCCTTCCCACTTTCATTGTTGATGCATCACGTACATCCTCAACATGTCCTTCAATATCTGATTGACCCTCTCTGTCTTTCCATTTTTCTGTGGATGATAAGATGTACTGAAGGCCAAATCTGTGCCCAAACCTGCAAACAACTCCTTCCAAAACTTGGAAGTGAACTTTGCATCCCTGTTTAACACAATATTCTTTAGAACACCATGCAATTTGACCACATCTCGAATGAATGCATGTGCTACATCGCTAGCTGAGAATGTAGACTTCATTGGAATGAAGTGTGCAGCCTTTGTCAACCTGTCCACAACAACCATGATGGAATCATGTTGTCTCACTGTCCTCAGAAAACCTGTGATAAAGTCCATGGAAATGACCTTCCATTTCCATTCTGCAATCGCAATCAACTATGGCAATCCACCTAGATGCTTATACTTTGCCTTCACACACTGACAATCAAAACACCTAGCAACAAACTCTGCTACATCCTTCTTCAGATTTTCCCAATAATAAAATTTATTCATTGTGGTCAATGTCTTTGATAGCCTGGGTAACCTTAATAAGGTTTCGCATGAAATTCCCTCAAGATCACCTTCTTGAGCTTGCTACTATCTGACACATATATCATGTCTTTGAATCTAACTAATACATTTGATGTAAGGCAATAGTCCACATCCTGTGAACCTGCACATGTACTTGTACATGTACCTTCACTCTACTGCAACATGTGCATAATATCCATGTACCTAACACCTGTTGTCCTACCTATAAGATCCTATCATGTAAGTCTGTTCCATAGAAGCTCATAGTTGTTAAGTGATTTGCCTATACCTACCTGCTAAGAGCATTTGCCACCCTGTTCTCCTTTCCTTTGATGTACTTGATCTCGAAGTCAAACTCATCAATCATGGCTAACCATCTAGCCTGTCGGGTGTTCAGATTCAGTTGGTCAAACAAATACCTCAACCCAATGTGATCACTCATTAGTACAAACCTCCTGTCAACAAGATAATGCATGAAAGAATGAATTCAGTGTAAATCACATGTAGACAGACATTTGTCGATGCGTTTCGAACCAACAAGTGTGGTTCATCGTCAGGACAACCACATCTTCAATGCATGTATGATAGTTGCTAGCTCAATATCATGCGTCGGGTAGTTTTTCTTGTGCTCGTTTAGTTTTCGTGACTCATAACATACCACTTGTCCATCCTGCATAAGCTCTCCACCAAGACCTCTTTTGTAAGCATTTGTACATACCACGAACTCCTTGTTTGGATCTACAAACTGTAGCATTGGAGCATGTGTCAACGACTGCTTAAGTTGCTCAAAATTGGCCTCACACTCCTCTGTCCATTCAAACTTCTTACCTCTCCTCTACAATGATGTAATAAGATAAGCAATCTGCGAGAAGTTCCTGATGAACCTCCTGTAATAACCTGCCAACCCCATGAAAGATCTCACCTCATCTACATTCCTCAGAGCTACCCACTCCATGATGGCCTTTATCTTTTCTAGATCTACTACAATTCCCTCCTTTGAGACAACATGTCCTAAGTAATGTTCCTCTATTTTAAATAAACTTCACTTGCTAAGCTTAGCATACAATTAATGCTCTCTCAACATCCTCAACACTGTTGCTAAATGCTCAGCATGCTCTTCCTCATTTTTATAATATACCAATATGTCATCAATGAACACAATAACAAACTTATCCAAATACGGATGCAACACACTATTCATCAAGCACATAAAAGTAGTTGGAGCATTAGTCAAACCGAATGGAACTACAATAAACTCATAATGCCCATACCTGGTCTGGAAAATCGTCTTGTAAATGTCCTCTTCTTTGATGCATACCTGGTGGTATTCGAATCTCAAATCAATCTTTGAGAACATTGTTGCTCCCTTCAACTGATCGAACAAGTCATCAATCCTTGGTAACCAGTACCTATTCTTGATGGTCACTTTTTTCAACTGCCTGTAGTCAATGCATAATCTGGGAGTACCATATTTCATCTTTACAAACAATATCAGTGCGCCCCAAGGTGATACACTTGGCCTAATATATCCCTTGTCCAACATTTCCTTCAACTGCAACTTTAACTCTACCAACTCAGGTGTGCTCATCTTGTAAGGTGCTTTTGATGTTGGAGCTGCCCCTGGCACTAACTCAATAGAAAATTCTACTTCCATGTGAGGTGGAAACTCTGAGATCTCTTCAGGAAATACATCCTAAAACTGTTGTAGAATTGGGTACCTGCTCAGAACATCTGCATCCTCAACTTCCTTACCCTTGTCACTAGAAATATGTACTGCGAATAACACACACCCTTGCATGTGATTGCGCTTTGCCTGCATAACTGTCACCATCCTAACTCATGTGGCTTTCTTCTTTACTTGCAAGACTCTTGGTTCCCCATTTTCATCCACACAATCAATTTCTTTTTCATAACAATCCACCTTGGTTCTATGAACATAGAACCAATCCATGCCCAACAACATATTGTATGATCCCAATGGTAATGCATTCAAATGTGTTGCGGTGGGCATACCATTCAAATCAAATGCACAAGCTCTTACCCAATGATGAACTCGCTTCTTTGTACCTGTAGCCAACTGCACTAACCAAGATTATGTATGTGACTCCTTACTCAAACCACACTTATCCACCAAGTTAAGACTAACATGAATATAATTAGATCCAGGGTCAATCAGAATAGAAATAACTTGATCACAAAGCTTACCATCCATCTCAATGATAGATGCTTGATGGTCTACCTGTTTGTTATCCAATGTTGCATAAATACGAGGAATGCTCTGACCAACATCCCCAATAGTTTGTGCCTCATGTGCACTATATATCTGAGGACTACCACCCTAATTTTGTGGACAATCTCTTTTAAGGTGCTCCTTACCACATGTCCAACACTCCAATAGACTAGTACTTTCACCTCTATGTTGATGCTATTGTGACCCATGTCCCTGTCTAACTGCATTGAACCTCTTTTGCAGTGCCACATATTATTTCTCATCTGCATTTTCAGCGAGGAGGTAACTCCTCAAATCAATTCATTTTATTCATTCATGTTGTTCATTATTATATACAAGAGGGAGTGACTGTTCAGTTCATCTCCTGGTGACTCTCCATCTTTTCTATTATTTATTTACATTAATTACAGTCATTCACCCAATCCCTATGATTAGGTGTCAACATTCCCCCCCTTAATCTAAAGGGATGTTGGTGAGTCCAAGTATCGTTTTGAATCTTTCAAACTTTTCTCTTCCAAGCGCTTTGGTGAAGATGTTTGCAATTTGCTCATTAGTGGAACAATGGCAGAGATGGATTGTTTTGGCCTCAACATGATGTCAAATCAGATGATGTTTAGTATTGATGTGCTTTGCTCGATCATGGAACTTAGGGTTCTTGGCCAACTTTATTGTCGAGGTATTTTCAATCATGAGTGGAGTCGATTGTACTTGTTTTACCTGCAAATATTCAAGAATTTTCTTGAGCCACACAATTTCTTTTGTTGCCTCAGCTGTTGCCACATATTTTGCCTCTGTTGTGGAATCTGTTGGAACTTATTATTTGCATAATCTACAGGAGACAGCTATTGATCCAAGACTCATAGTAGAACCTGAAGTAGATACCCCGGTTTCTTTGTCTCCATCAAAGTCTAAATCAGAGTATCCAATCAAGCTGAAGTCGCCCACCTATGTATATTTGATTCCAAATTCTTGAGTTCCCTTCAAGTACTTTAGAACTCTTTTTGCAGCAGACCAATTTCCCTCACAAGGCTTTTGCATAAACCTGGAGAGGATTCCAACAACAAACGAAATGTCTAGTCTGGTAGTAGTTAGGCAATTGAGACTTCCTACAAGCTGTCTATACTTTGTTGCATCCTCAAATTCTTTTCCTTCAA
>APFE030733289.1:216851-231728 GCA_000404065.3 Pinus taeda | reverse complement strand
TTTTCCTTCAATGGATGTGAGCTTTAAGTTTTGTTCCATTGGAGTAGTTAGAGGATTGCATTCAGTCATGCCAAACATGTTCAACAGATCTCCAATGTACGTCTTTTGAGAAAGGAATATCGACTTCGGATGTTGAGTTACTTCAATACCAAGATAGTAATGAACATAGCCCAAATTAGTCATTTCAAAACCTTTTGTAAATTCCTTCTTTATGGATGCAATGTAGCTTTCATTGTTCCCTGTCATCAAAAGATCATCTACATATACCACAAGATATACAATTGTTTTGCCAACCTTCTTGACAAACAAAGTTGCATCATCAATATCATAATGTTTGAAATTGAGTTTCCAAAGATGCTCAGTTAGTTTTTCATACTAGGCTCGCGGTGCTTGTTTGAGGCCATACAAGGATTTCACAAGTTTGCATACTTTATTTTCATGTCCTTTCGTAGCAAATCCTTCAGGTTGGGACATAAAAAAACATTCTCTTTTAGATCTCCATTCAAGAAAGCAATTTTTACATCCATTTGATGGACTTTCCAACTGTTCTGAGCTGCTAGGGCAAAGACTGTATGGATGGTAGCCCATTTTGCTGTGGGGGCAAAAGTCTCCTCATAATCGACCCCTTCCTTCTGTGCAAAACCTTTTTCCACAAGCCTGGCTTTGTGCTTGTCAAGTGAGCTACTAGCTTTATACTTGTTCTTGTAGGCCCACTTGCAACCAATTGGTTTGGTTCCCAATGGAGGATCAACCAGTGTCCAAGTGCCATTCTTTATCAGGGCATCATACTTCTTTTGCATCGATTCTTTCCATTCATTATGAGAAGTAGCTTCTTTGAAGGAAGTTGGTTCAAAATCTGTAGACAAATTCAATTCACAATCATAAGAAACATCCACATCAACAAGTGAATCAGAGTCATCTACATCACCTCCATTTTTCCGGTTTGAATTTCTAGTTCCTGTCTTTCCAATCTCATAAGGATGAACACTTTCAAATGTCTTTGTCAGCCACTTTGGGGGACCTTTCTCAGATGGTCCAGACTGCTCCGTTGATTGAGTTGGGACTGAATCAAGATTGAGTCTCCCAATTCTGTCAATCACATCACTCAAAGTATCATTCGTTGTTGGAGTTTCATTCGGGGGAGAGAGTGCTTCAGAAGAAGATTCCACGGGTTGATCTAGTATAGGAATCCCCCCTTCAAGATGTGGAATTTGATTATCAAATTCTTGAAATGATTTTGCATTTGCGAATCTATCCAATCGATCAAGTTGCCACTTAACAACATTGTCAGTTTTGGATGATTCAAGAAAGATTACATCTCTAGATACAACAAACTTTTTATTGACTTCATCATAGAGACGGTATGCTTTGGAGGTGTTTGAATACCCCAGGAAGATACACTTACGACTTCTTGCACCAAGTTTGTTTCTATGTACCTTTGGTATCAAGGCATAATGTGTGGAACCAAAGACCCTAAGATGCTTTACCGAAGGAATGTGCCCATACCACATTTCATAAGGAGACTTGTTTCTAATAGAATTAGATGGACATCTATTCTTTACATATACAACACATAGAACTACATCAACCCTAAACATCAATTTTACATTTTTGAAAAACGTCACGGAGCGTACCATATTTAAGATTGTCTTATTCATTCTTCCAGCTACTCCGTTCTATTGGGGATTAGAAGGCATAGTTGTTTGATGTTTGATCCCATCTTGGTGAAGATAGTTTTCAAATTCATTTGAAGTGTATTCTTTTCCATTATCAATGCGAATAAAGCCAATATGAGATTGTGCATCATTTTCAATCCATGTATGAAAGTTCTTGAATGTTTGAAAAGCATCAGATTTGTTCTTCAATAAATAAACCCAACACATTCTGGTGTAGTCATCAATAAATGTCATCATATATTTATTTCCATTTTCAGAAGGATCAGGCATTTGACCACATAAATCTGAATGAATGAGTTCAATTTTTCTATGTTCTCTTGAATGTGAATCATGAAAACACTGTTTGCTATGCTTTCCTAGAATGCAAGCATCATATTGCTTAAGTTTCCTAGGAATTGTAAGAAAACCAGTAACATAATTTTTCTTCAACAAGTGGAGTTTGTCATAGTTCAAGTGTCCAAATCTAGCATGCCATAATAAACTTGATGGAAATGTACCTTCTTCATAATGAGAATTGTATCAGAAATTTTGTGCATGAGCAGAGGTACCCTGCAGCTTGAGAAGCCTTTGTTCTTCTATCCCCGTCATGACAAGTGAGTGGTCTGATGCTTTTCTCACCTCAAGCTTGCCATCAAACATATGAATGGAATGTCCTTGCTAGCCGATGTCGACCAAGGACAACAAATTTCTCCTTAGTTGTGGGAGATATAGAACATGATGCAGAAGAAAGTCTAGAAGACCAGGGAATTTAAGCCTGATTGTGCCAAGCCCTGATGGCTTGAGTTTTGATTTGTCTGCAAAGTATACTGCTCCATCAAAATTGTCAGTAAATTCTTCAAAAAAATCTCTTCTAAAAGTCATGTGGCAAGTTGCTCCTTAATCAAGCAACCAATCATTTCTCCAAGAAGCAAGTGAAGCATTAAATAAGTCTTCATTTACTCCAATATTACAGTGTGCCACAACATAGTGAGCGGATTCAGGTGCTTTACTTTTGTCTTTGTCATTAGTTTTACCTTTGGGTTGGTTTCTTTCCTGCTCAATTTTGTCCTAAGGTAACTTGCATGTGGATGCATCATGTGATCCATCTCTTTTGCAGCGTAAGCATTGCAAATCTGACTTTTCTCCTTGAGATGTCTACCCACCCTGCCTCTGAAATTTCTTCCTCTTCCTCTTCGAGCACCTCCTCTGGAAGAATCTTGAGCAAGATTCTTTTCTCTATGAGCAAGGCACACAACCTCTTCAGAAGACTCATGAGTTGTCTTCTTGCCAAAATCTTTCTCTCTTTCAACAAATTTTTTCACAAGGGAGTCAAAGGTAATATCTTTGAGCTTTCCATTTGCTTGCAATGACTCAAGATAATTTGAGTAAGTGGGATAAAGTGCCTTGAGAAAAGCTATCAGAGGAATATCCAGTTCAACATTAGTGACTTTGATATCATGCATTCTAGATTTTACTTCTGACGCAAGAGCAAGAGGATCATTATTTTGTAATTCAAGGGTGAAGAGTTTAATCATGAGTTGAACAACTTCAAGTGTAGAGTGTGAGTCATAAAGTTCCTCCAATTTTTGTAAGGCTTCGAAAGCATTTGAAAATGGAAAAATATGGCAACTCACCTCTTGATTTACTAATGCTGCAATCAATGCATAGGCCTTGCTATTCTTATTTTCCCAAATGGCAAACTCCTTGTCTGAGGTAGGTTGTTCTATCTCTTTGTCTCCATCTCCAACACACACTCCTTTCCATAACTCATTGAAAATGAGGGTGTGTTTTATCTTTTGGGACCACTCAGGATAGTTCTCCTTGCCAGTGAGAACTACTCCCACAATTGATATGATTGAATGCATTGTAAAATCTGTGTACTGTGAAAAAAAAATACTTCTACTGCAAAATTTTACTCCTAAAAAAAAATCTGATTCTGATATATGAAGACAGAGGTATTATGGAAATGCGGTTGAAAAAATACCAAAATAGGTAAAAAATCTGAAATCAAAGGCAAAAACCCTAAAACTCCAATCAGGCGGTCAACATGATTTCCCCGCTTGTCTCCTTGATCTTCTTCTCAGCTAGCTTAGAAATAAGCTTGGCCTTCACGACGATGGGTTGCGAGGGAAGCTCACCCTTACCCAATACCTTAAAAAAACAATAAATTGAGTGACATCTATTAAAGGAGCACCATCGGGGGTGGCCTTGGCCTTGACGTCCTCGGGTACCAGAGACCATAGCTTGTCAATATTAATGATAGGATAGTGATAATGGTTCCTCAGCTTGTGGAAATGCCTCATAAAAACCTTACCAAAGTAGTCAGGACAATGTTATCCATGGGCACAATGGAGCAATGTATGCATATCCGGAGCAGGAGCAGCGTATGCATATCAGGAGTAGGAGCAGCATATGAATATCAAGAGCGGGGAGTAGCATATGCATATCACACCATCGCCTTTCTCATGTCACTCCACAGTCGGCCCTCCATGACTCAGCTACGAATGACTTGGGCTCTAATCCTTTTCCCACTCTATTTGGATAGCGTATGGACGTTGGATGCTCAATCGAAAAATTAATGGTGACAGGCGCAGCGTATGGAGGAGGGCAAGCGTCAGCAGAATAATAGTGAGTCACGGGTGATATGAGAGAGATGTTAGTCTGCAAAGGATTCATAACATAAGCAGAATAGGCATAATAGGTAGAATAGGAGTTACAAATTAAAGAGGGAAGCCAAAAATGGTGTTGGCTCTGATACCATGTCAAACCAGGAGGTAACTCCTCAAATCAATTCATTTTATTCATTCAAGTTGTTCATTATTATATACAAGAGGGAGTGACTCTTTAGTTCATCTTCTGGTGACTATCCATCTTTTCTATTATTTATTTACATTAATTACAGTTGTTCACCTAATCCCTATGATTAGGTGTCAACAACATGCTGAGGCCTTGTTATTTTCAACTGTCATTTACCTTTACCTTTTTCTTTTCCTTTCCATCCTTGCTGAAATTCATTCTTACACTTTGACTATTCATACAAATGTTTCAATTTCCAAATAACTTCCTCAAGTGTTTGAGGCTCAAGATACTCAATGTGATATCTAAATGCTAATGGAAATCCACTGATAGATCGCTAAACTTTAGCCTTATCATATTTAAGATATGGTACATACCTCAATAGCTCCAGGAACTTAGTTGTGTACTCTTCATCTATCATTGATCCCATCTTTAGCTCATTTAATTCTTTGACCTTACTATCATAGTACCTTTCTAAGAAGTACTTCTTCCTAAAAAGCCTCTTGAACTCATGCCAACTTAAGTCCTCTGTCCTGATGTCTCTGACTCGCTTCACGTCTTCCTACCAGATGTATGTTTTACCTTTCAAATTGAAGATAGCAATTCTAACCTTCGTGTTTTATGTGTACTCATACAACTCAAATAATCTATTCATCCCAAGTATCCTAGCCTCTACATCTTATTCTTCAAGTCTCCATCAAAAGTAGGTGGCTTTGATTTCTTAAACTCATATGGCAAGTATCCCCTATCACTCCTCCTGTAAGGGTGATAATGATGACGATCATGATGCCCATTAGAACCAGAACTAAAATAATACATGTATTTGTCACCTCTCTTATTAGGAGTATCCAACAATATTCCATCTCTAACAGTGTCATCTCTATCTAACCTGTAACCACCATGAGACCTATTGCCATATGCCCCATTATTTTTTTCCTCCTATCCATGGCTGATCCGAAGTGGCCCTTGTCGCTGCACTTCTGACAAACTCTGAAGAAGTATAGCATTAACCTCTGCTTGTTTCTCTTGTGCCCGTATGATCATGTCATTGTCTGCCTTACAACTCCTTATTTCTTCCTTCAAGATTTTCAATGTGTCTGCCAAATTAGAAGAGTGCCCAACAACATGTTGCTCATCTGATTCATTGGGAGAGTCTTTATAGTCTACCATCTTGCTAGTCATTTTGATCTTTCTCCTGCAAGGAATAATATGTCAACTACACCAAATCATAATAAACCAACATACGTTATCGAAATTATGGCATGATATCTCATCTGCAAGAATAACCAATCAACATGATACATGTATAAACATAATAATGACAACATATATACATATAATACATAAGCACATGACCATGTAACCATCAATCTAGTGAGATTCCAGTCATCAATGCATGACCATATCAACTACACATACCATGACCTCATGCATGACAACAACAACCATAACGACATACACTGAAAATATGCAAGCATAAACAACATGTAACCAATCATACACTCATGACGACATGCTTCATAATAACAACATCCTCTTTCACATGGTGACATCACTACAACCATGACTGAAACCATGCACATGCAACAAGAACATAGACCACAAGGATGATTAATCACACATGAAAACGACATGAATTCATGACCAACACACTGCCCATCCAGCCTGAGGGGTGAACCATTCTATGATACCACTCTGTAACACCCTCCTCCCACATCTACCCAAATAACTGACCAACCAAGGTAAACATGTGACGAGAGGCTACTATGATTGGATTCAACCTCCCATGTGACCTTAAGGAAGTGGAATCAATGGAAACACAACATACAAACCTTCCACATCAACTACAGGACTCCTAGGAACCATTCCAACCACTAAGGTAGTTAGCCCTTAGCTCCCACTGAGGTTTTTGACCACTTGACCTCTGGACGCTCTCATGTTATCGGCCTACCAATGTCCAGGAGGCTCTGGATGCTCTCATGACAAGGCATGCCAGTGTCTAGGGACTATTTTGCTTAGAGTTGTGCCAGTTTCCCTAGGATTTGAGCCACTTTTTCAGGCCCAGAGCCTAGGTCACTACCCAAAATTGAATGACACCTTCAGATCAGTAAGATTATAAGGAAATAATAACGCAAAAGTAAATACTTGAACAAGCCCTTAACTAGACCCCTACTAGCCATGACAGGCATTTCGTCAAACATATCACAAATATGTAATATATAAGTGTAAACAATAGATTTAAGCATATGGATCTCATACTTATCTAAAAATCACTAAGAACCATTGTTCCCTCATATTAGTTGTTGCATTATCATCTATTAGGTCATAGATACATTGTCCATTCATTCACAAGTAAAAACATGATGAGAGCCATACATAGCCACTGTCATAAGACACATACATAACCAACATAATAACAACCAAAATACCAATGAAATCAAAACCATATGATCCACATAAAAACCAGTATAATACTCATAGAAATACAAAGACAAATAACCATTAATGATGCAAAATCCAAACCTGAGATGGGACTACCACGTTCCACCTGACCATAGAATGGTTGAGCCAAATCTCTCTTCATCCATTCACCCTCGCGCCATATTCCAAGCATGAATGTGGGACTCAAACCAAAATAACCAACTAGGGCATCCCGAGGCTAAACCACCTCACCCTCGTCAATAGAAACCAAGCTTTACCTCAATCCACACCAAATCACTAGGCCAACACAATGAACATGTAATAGCATGATTTACCATGATCTCCACTATATCACTAGGCCAAAACAGGCATGGATGCCACGGATTTATCCACCTACACCATGAGGAATTTTCCTGTCTCCTAGTCTCTCAACCTTTACTGCAATCCACAGTTCGATCTAGGGAACTAAGACACCATCCTCTTTCATAGGACTAACCAAGGGAAACCACCTCTATGCTTTACCGTATATCCCACCATTCACCAGCAAGGATTCCTAGGCCCACCAAGGCAACACAATCTTGGCTTTACCACAACCCACTGGATCAGGGGTCTCTAGGCCAGTGGCTTTACCGTGATCCATAGTTCGGTTTAGGGACCACTAGGCCATGTGCTTTATCATTCGGAGATCCATCTCACTCAACTTCGAATCCATTTGGCAATTCAGCTCAACCAAAACATGAGAACCCCATCACACCATGGCTATTCGAAAATGGCAAGTCTAGGTTGAAAACATTGTCATACCTAGCAAAATCCATGGCATAATAACAAAATAACCATATGCAATACCATGCATGCCAGATATAGTAAGGAAAATACACATGCAAATTGATACCTACAAAGAATCCTACTATAACTGCTTGATCCTACTCTTCCTTACTTGATCTCTGCTTCCTCTTACCTTCTTTGCCTTTCTTGATCTAATGCCAAAGTGCTCCAAGAAAACTCCAAGTGTCCAAGAGTAAGAAAGAAAGAGACAGAGAATAATGAGAGAGCTCCAAAACTAAACTAACAAAAAGGTTACAGGTTGATCCTCATAAGCCTTTTTATTAATTAGGCATCTATTTTCTTCATTTTCCATTATTTTCCTTCAATTTCCGCCTCATGTGCAACCTGTGACCGTTGACCTTTCTTTTCTCATAATTTCCATTATTTTCATAAAAAAAATGTGTCAAAAACACCATTTTGCCTTTCCAAAGCCTTAGCCATTGCCTTTGCCAATTTCCTTAGCCATAATAACCAAATGAACACCCACATTAGGATGTATTTCCCAACATTTAGCTTGGAATAAGTGTCCCATTAACCATGGTTATTATTTTTAACTTTTATTACATGGAATTTTTACTAGGGTTGTTACATCCTTCCATAAAGTGCCTCAAAAGGGCTCATTCCCAATGAATCTTGGTAGCCATTGTTGTATGCAAATTCTACCAGTGGAAGGTAGTATTCCCACTTTCTTGGTTGATAAATCACATACATCCTTTGCATGTCCTCTAATATTTTATTCATTCTTTATATTTGACCATTGGTTTCAAGATGGCGAGTGGTGTTGAAGGCTAACTGAGTTCCAAATCCATCAAAAAATGTCTTCCAAAATTTTGAAAGGAACCGGGCATCTATGTCTGATATTATATTTTTAGGAACTCCATGCAACATGATTATCTCCTTTACAAATATTTGGGCTATATTTATTGCTTTATGAGTGGACTTGACCACGATAAAGTGAGATACCTTGCCCAACTTATCTATTACCAGCATGATCATATCGTGTTGTCTAGATGTCCTGTGTAATCCTACAATGAAGTCCATGGATATAACCTCCCATTTCCATTCTGGAAATGGAATTGGTTGTAGCAGTCCAGTTGGGTGCCTACACTCTACATTCACTTTATGGCATTCCAAGCATTTGGCAAGGTACTCTACAATATCCTTCTTCATTCCTGGCTAAAAGTATGTCCTCTTCATGGCTGTCGTCATCTTTTGATATCCAGGGTGGCCTGAGTAATGTCTTTTATGGAATTCATCCATGATGAGTTTCCTTAATTCCTTGACATTGGACACATTTTTCCTATTATTAAATGTTAAGATCCCCTCATCATTGAGCTAATAGCTTCTACACACTGATCCATTTGGTTGTTTCTGCCAACAATTCTTCATAAATTGATAATGCTTATCATTCATCAAACCTTCTTTAATTCTCTATTTGAGGTCAAATGAGCAGGTGCTTATGGATGCTAAGAGAACGTCTTGCAAACTTCTACCGAGTGCATCTGCCACTTTATTTTTTTTCCTTTAATGTACTTGATTTCAAAATAAAATTCACTGATCAAAGCCAACCACCTCACTTGCCTAGCATTTAGCTTGGGTTGGTCAAACAAATATTTTATACCACTGTGATAAGCTAACAATGTAAACCTTCTCCCCAACAGGTAATGTCTCCACATTTTTAGTGTGTGGACAATGGCTGTTGATCTATAGTGGGTGACATAGTTCCTTTCATGCTCATTTAGCTTCCTGGATTCATAGCAGATCACATACTCTTCCTGCATCAGGACCCCACCAATTCCTTCCTTACAAGCATCAATGAAAACAACAAAATCCTTTTCTAGGTCAACAATTCTTAAAATAGTTGCATGAGTGAGTAAATTCTTCAGTTGTTCAAAACTAGTTGCACATTCAGATGTCCACTGAAATTTTACTCCTTTTCTCAATAATGTGATGAGTGGATACCTAATTTTTTAGAAGTTTCGAATGAATCTTCGATAGTAACCAACCAATCCCATAAATTATCTAACCTCTGTCGCATTTTGGGGTGTGGGCCAATCCACTATTGCTTTGATCTTCTCTGTATCCATAACCACTCCTTCCTTTGAGATTACATGACCCGAATAGTGAACTTGGGTTTGGAAAAACCCACACTTGCTAAGCTTGGCATATAATTTATGTTCTCCAAAGTAGTTGTAGCATAGACTTCAGGTGGTCCTCATGTTCCTTTTCATTCTTTGAATACACTGGATGTCATCCACAAATACCAACACAATTTTATCCAAGAATGGCCTGATCACATTGTTCATAAGGCACGTAATAGTTGTTGGAGCATTTGTGAGTCTGAATGGAACTATTGTGAATTCATAGTGGCCATACCTCATTCTGAATGTGGTCTTGTGAATGTCCTCCTCCTTGATTTTGGCTTGGTGGTAACCTGACCTTAAATTGATCTTAGAAAACACTGCAACCCCTCTTAATTGACCAAACAAATCATAAATCCTGGGCAGTGGGTACTTATTATTTAAGGTGGCCTTATTTAATTGCTTATTGTCAATACACAAACAAAGTGTTCCATCTTTTTTCTTAACAAATAGTGCAAGGGCTCCCCACAGTGATACACTAGGCCGAATATACCCTTTTTCCATCAATTATTTTAGTTATAATTTTAGCTCAACAAGCGTAGGCTTGCTCATACGATATGGGTCTTCCGTTTCTAGTGTTGTTCCTGGAATTGATTCGATTGTGAATTCAATGTCTCGGTTGGGCTGTGTTGTGCTCTACAACAACCCCCCATTTCATATCATTATTATTCTCAAAACTATAATGTGAAATGGGTCCCTTTTGATTTTAATTGGTATCAACTTAGTGTTACTCAAAAAGGTCTGAAAACAAAATAAAAACATTACAAAACCTTTTTGATAAACCAATTAAAGGTCTTATATATATATATATTATATATATAATATATATATATATATATATATATATATATATATAATATGATTATATTTTTATTATTGCTATAAAGCGATCGTAAGATCGCATATCGCAATGACAAAGGAGGCATAACTTAAAGACCCATTGGTTTTCTCCGACGCGACAACTCGCAATAGGCTATCGGATATCGGCAATAATAAGTTGGCATAATAAAATTCCTTTCGCTCTGATGCGATGTGATATCGCTATCAGCGATCGGGGATTTACCATGCATGCTTTTCAAAGTGCCCAGTTAATACTCCCGATGCGATGCGATATCGCTATCGGCGATCGGGGATTCCAAATGGAACCAATGTAATGATTTAAGATTTCCCTGACGGCCGACTGTGATAAAGCCAAAAGCACGAATTTCAAAGAAATCTTAAAGCAGGGTTATTACGATTAATTCATATTAAAAGCCTTATCTTCCAAATAGTCATTCATCTGCGCTCAACTGCCAAAACATCCAAGGCACGCTTAAACAAATCATTTGGCCAATAATCGATATGATGGGCATTTAAAGGATTGACAGGTTTTAACGGCCATTTAATGAAACAGTAAACCTAAAAATATTTTCACAGATTGTATCCGTGGCCACTTTAAGTTAATAATTCATCATGCATTGATCAATATATCTCGCTCATATTCGGTTTGCGCTATCAATTTTCTGTATTACGTTCATTTTCACTCCTGTGCAGAACTCTTCCGAAGTAACGAATTCAAGCAGAATGGGGAAGAAGTCTAAGAAAACTGCAATCGCTTCCGCTTCGCCAGCCATAGGACAACTCATCGTTGATCCAGGAACTAAAAAGAAAGGATTGATATCGGATACTACATGTCTTGGACTTGGCAAAACTACTTGGCAAAGTACCTATAATTTGATTGAAGCCGAAGAACCAGAGATGACAGCAGTATGAGCCTCAGCAGATAGCACTCAAAAATCTAATGCTACTCTAAAGGACTTAGCCGACTCTTTCCTTCATTGGATAGCAGCTCGGGAACAAATTCTCCCATGTACGGATGTAGTGAGATGGGCAATTGAGGATATCCCAATCAAAGGCAGAACCTTCAGCACCAGAGATGGGAGAATCTTCGGTTCATTTCAATCTGATGATTTGAGGCAAATGTATCATTTGCCTGTGCCAGAGAAGAAGTACAACAAGGCATTTCTAGAGAAATTCCGAGATGAGAACGAAACTGAATCCGAATCCATTTTGGAATGGAGGCAAAATCCGGCAAAACACAAGAATGAATCTTCGGGTAAGTACTCGGTTGATTCTCTATGCTCTCCTTATTGTTATGCTGGGATAATGATGTGTAGGTTGTGGGGGTTGCACGATTCCGCTAATTTCACTATAGAAATGGTTCCCTTGATGGAAGCGGCATGTAATGGTGAAATAATGGATTGGGCAACTATACTGTCTGATAAGCTAGCAACCGCAATTCTTGATTTTAGAAGCAAATCCTGCGTCACTGAAAGGCTTATTCCCCCATTCTACTACAATGCTTATATACTAGACATCCTATGTTTTAATTCTGAATTTCCTGTGCTCGGATGGAGGTGGACTTCGCAAGACCCCACCCCCATTCACATATACCATCAGAAGTTGTGGAAAACTTACTACAAGCACCATTTATACCAAATCTGCAACGGCTTTATGTTACCCATTCATTATTCTATCTTTAATAAACCTGCCCCTAAGATTTCCTACCAAGCAGGGATTGATTTGACATCAATAGGAAGTTGGTTCGGAGAGGAAAAAATTACTTATATAAGAATTTTTGGCATTCAAGCCAAACCTCACATTCTTCCTTTGTACATACCTGATAAACTGCTGGCTAGGGAGATAGCCTATCAAATTATCTCCGAAGGAGTTAGACAAACTCTAAAGAAAAATAAGAAGCAGGTCTGGCCCTCTTTTCCCCTGAGATGTGGTGTCTACACTTTACATGATTTCAAACATGCAGAGAAAGAATCTGAAAAAATAAAGTCATTAACTCTAGCAACTCTCCCTAGTAGGCGATTTGATCCACGCAAAGTCGCCTATAATGCACTTGAACAGGCCAAATTGACCAAGTTTGAACATAAAGAAGATAAGTTTGATGACATGTTCTCATCAGCCGAGTCAATGTTCCAAGTTAAATCGCTGGCTAGAATCGAATACAAAGATGACAGATTAGTTGAATTCAACAAACTTAGAGAACAAAGGTTGCAAACTCTGCCTCTAGATCTGTTAGCAACAACCCCGACAACAGAATCAAGTGAGCCTGAACAGTGACTTACTAAGGAACCTCCTGTTACATCAAAGGAACAGGAAGAAGTGCATATGAAAAGACAAGAGGAAACCCAAACAAAAGAGCAGGAACAGAGCAGCATAAATGTGAATGTAGATACTCAAATTGACCCGAAATTGCTCCAGGAATGGCAGCAATTCAACTCAATTATCAGTAAACTTGAGTGATCTAAAGATTCTGAGACATCAAAGAGGCTGATACACAGGAGACAACTTCAAAACAGGTTCCAGGTGAAACCAACGGCCTACCCAGTTTGAAAGAAGTAGAGATAATCCCAAAGGATCCTTCCGATCAGGTTATTTTGCAAATAAAAGAAATTCCTCCCTTAGATGTCTTCTATAGCCCAAGACACAAAGTTGTGGTAAAACGACAGAGGAAGAGGAGAAGGACTGATCAACCTTCCCTATTCCCAGAACAAACAGTGACGGGCAATGTGCTTTGGAAAGAGGAATTTGACCCCTCCGATGATCTAACAAAACTATCACAATATGCTGGAGCCTATTCGGCAGCAACAATAGACAAGGCATCAGAGGTAAGCATTTTATTGGAAACAAAAGACCAGGAGATCTTTTCACTGCAAGCGCAACTATCAGAAGCACAGCAAAAGGTGGAGCAGGCAGAACAGCAATTGGTAACACAACAACAAATAGATAATCAATTGACTAAACAATTGCAAGAAGAGAAACAAAGGATTAATGACAGCACAGTTCAAAAGCAGAAAGAGCTGTCTGAGGCATTGGCACAACTAAAAGCAGCGAATGAACAAACGCTGAAGTCAAAAGATGAGCAGATTGCTCAACTATCAGCCCAGCTAGAGAAAACAAAGAAACTTCCACAGATAGATGAATTCAGAGTAGAGGCATTACAGATAAACAAGGCATTGATAACTCAGATAAAGCTTTTATGTCAACAAATCACCCAGGCGGAACCATTATGCGATTTAACGACATCAATAAGTGAGAAATCGGAAAAAGCTAGAACAGACTTGGATCAAGCCGATGAAACATTAACCAATTTTCTTGAATGGCAAGATACCGATCAGGGACAGGCGGCTAATTTACGAAAGATTTTAGAATCGCATAAAGAGATATTATTTACAGAATGGCAGTCCCAGTTAATGAAAGCAGAGAGAGAAATTTCAAGATGCAAATCAACCACTAGTAATTTGGTTGAATTGGTTAATAATACTCTTTACTTGTCTAACATGATCTCTCAATGTACTCCAGGTAAATTGACAGCAGCTAAAACATTGGAGCAGTCATGTTATCTGGAACTAGAGAAAAATGGAAGATTAATAGTAGGAATTAATAGTTTGACATGGGACACCTATTGGTTCTTTTTACTCAAACCGCACAGCCAGAGAGCCGCCCTCAAATGCCTTACAGATGAAATCGAGTATATCATTCCCGATATTCAAGATGCCACCTATGCTGCCCAACTCAATTCTCACCTCAACATACCACCTGAAGTGAAGCCAATGCTTGCGATATGTCAGCTCAGGTTTAAAGGCAAACAGCCTAAATGATGATTCATGTCGCCGACTGCCAGATTGCTGTGAAGGAGATATTCAAAATCAATTGATACCAATTATGTAGGATTTCAGTTTCATAGGTAGTTAGCTTAATTTAGTATTTATAGACCCTTTCATGTATTTAGAAAAGGTCATAAAGTTTTGTATATGACTTAAAACCTGAAGTTGCACTATTGTACTTCAGGGATATTCTTTTATAAAACTGGACCAATCATTCTGATTTTGACAAAGAAGCTTTTATGTGAATGTGCACTACTGTCTTTGTTTGAAAGTATTTCTGCGTTGGAAGAAGAATTTCAAATAGTGATTGATATTGGGAGTGATAAGCAGCTCATATGGTACTATTATCTATGTTTGAACTCATTCTTTTTATATGAA
>APFE030733289.1:192310-216015 GCA_000404065.3 Pinus taeda | reverse complement strand
ATTAGCAGTAGTTCTTTTATTTTTGCTGATAGATTAAGTTATTTGCCTATCATTAGATTAGATAACCAATCGTTCATCCACCCCTTTTATTCATTATTGGGAAACTGGTCCCATTATATCCAGTCGGAGCCACCATCCCAAACGGAAAAGGAGTTGTATTAAGGTCCGGACCGGGTGGTTATCCCCCAATGTTGATACAACGATTTTCGGGGCATCAAAAGGTGGGAGTCCTGGAAATTCCTCTAGAAATACATCACTATATTGATTGAGATTTAGATAATTTGCAAAGGGGTCTGCATTAGTTTTTTTCTCACATGTGATTTGAATGGCGTAAAGGGCACATATATTTCTGCTACAATGCTTCACCTGCACCGTTGAGGTCATTCTGAGTGTTGTTTTCCTTTTTATACCATGCAATGTGATTGGGTCACCCTCATCACTGAGACATTCCAATACCTTGTTGTAACAATTTTCCTTCATCCTGTGGGCTTCCATTCAATCCATACTTATCAGGATATCATATGATCCCAAAGACAACAAATTCAATTTAATTGTTATAGTGATGCTCCCGAGTTGTACAAGGCATGATTCAACCATCTTTGTTATTCTTCTCTTTTTCCCGTGACCAACTAAACAAGCTATCATTCCTCATGGATTTTCTTTGGCAATTCACATTTTTCCAAAATCTTAAGATTGATATAACTGAAATTGGATCCAAGATCAATTAAAACTGATACTATAGAGTTTTTTTTATCATACCTTCCATTTGAATTATCATTTCTTGTTGGTTTGCCTATCTATGATCCAATGTTGTGTATTCTAGGGATGTTTTGGGTCACATCATTCATAATCGATGGCTCATGTATGTTGTGTAGCTTTGCACCAGACTTTTACAGTGTGGGGCAATTTCTCTTTAGGTGGTTTTCTCTGCACTCCCAACACTGATACCCTTATTTCATCTTTTCATTCCCTATTTTATGGGGCTCATTTATATTGACACTAGAGTTTTGTTGATGCTCACCTTTGATGAGGTTATTAAATCTTCCACCCTTTGCTTCTTTTCCTTTCTTCTTCCAGTCAACTTAGACTTCAGTGTTATGCTTAGATTGATTATAACAATGCTTAGTCTTCCGTATGACCTTCTCTAGAGTCTTAGGATCATCAAATTCTATTCAGTCTCGATATGCTTGTGGTGTTCTGTTGACATACCTCTGGATATTAGTATTCTCATCCTTGATGTAAGGTACATATTTTAGTAGCTCCAAGAATTCGTTGGGATATTCTTCAGGTGTCATCTGCCCTAATTTATGCTTGTAAAACTCCTTGGCTCTATTGTCATAATATTTCTCAGATAGGTACTTTTCTCGGAAGTACTTTTAAAATTTCCTCCAGGTCAGCTCCTTCTCTCTGATGTCTTTGATTTTCTTGATATCCTCCCACCATATATTAGCTTTTCCCTTCAAGCTAAAAATAACTACCCTGGCCTTCATGTTCTTGGTATAATCATGCAGCTTGAAGTACTTCTTTATTCCCAAAAGCCAAGCTTCTATATCCTCTACTTTCTTTACCTCTCCATCAAAGGTTGGGGTTTTTGCTGTCTTGAATTCCTCTTGCATGGGAGTCTTTCTACTCTTCCTTTGATGATGATATCTGGTAGCCACACTATTAGATGCTTAGCTAGGATTGATTGATTCTCTTATACAGATTTGAGTAGTTATGTTCCTTCTTCTGCATGTCTCCTCCTCTTTCTTGATCAACTACCTTATGCTTTCTTATTATTCCATTTGTGCTTGTATATTTATGATTGACTATCTATAGGATTGTTCTTGTCTTGATGGCTAACACAAAATTCCTACAGTCTTTCTCTTTGTAATTCAGATAAGATTTGCAATAGTATGTCATTTACTTATGCTTGATCTTTGACAATCTTTTCATTGTCTACCTTGCAGCTTCTTATTTCAGTTCTTAGACTTCTAAGAGTCCCTATTAGTTCAAAAGTGTCTTCCTCTTTCATTTTTCCAATTGATTCTTGTTCAGGTCCCTGTAAGGTTCTATTCATACCATGTTGGTAAGCTCTACTGTTCATCCTTCCCTTTTTCCTTATAGTACCTAGATACATGTCAATACATCTTTACATACATTCCAATGTTAGCCACCAATAAGAAACATGCATTTGACATCAATTACTTCTTCTCCTTAGTCTACATTAATCCTTATCCATCACATATCAATCAGCATGTAACCATGTTCACTTAGTAAGCCTATAATCCACGCCTTACAACATTTTGCAGTCGTCATAAAATAAAACTTAATGGATCATACATATTATGGATATCAATTAATAATCTAGCATGTACATGTGAGCCAATCTAGGACCAATGTTTGAACTTTTCATTCTAATACCACTTTGTAACACACCCCCTCCCGAATCCTACCAAATCACATGTTAGAAGGAGGTGGTTACTATGCTAACCCAAGATCCAAGGTGTTATCATGGAAAATGGGGTTTAAAAATTTTGATCTTTTTAACCCACTTAGAGTCTTGGTTTGACATCACCATTATGTTCGTCTCATCAAGATGGTTTCAGTGATATAAAACTTTAAATCAATCTGACCTTTGGATAAAAAACTATGGCCATTTGAATTCAAATGAATCAGAAGGTGCCATGTCACCATTTACCATTTCACCATGTGGCATCCACATGATGGTCCTAACCAGTCTCTCAATGCAACTTGGCATGGTCTTAATAGTTGGCAACCTGTTGATGGGTTTGGGTTCCACTACCCTGTGTTATGCATCTAGGTAGCTCCGCCTCACACACCTGGGGAGTAACCTCCCATGCACCCTACTTCACACATCCGAGGAGTATCCTCCGGTGCATCTCGCTTCAAACACCTGGGGAGTATCCTCTGGTGCTCCCACTTCATTCCTCCCGAGAATAACCTCTGGTGCTCCTGCTTCATTTATCCTAGGGAATATCCTTTGGTGCTCCCACTTAACACATTCAAGAATTAGACCTTCGATGCTCTTGCTTCACACATCTGGAAATGAGACCTTTGGTGCTCCTGCTTCATTCATCTTTGGGAATGTCCTTCGGTGTACCCTAATTCATTCATCAGGGAATAACCTCCAGTGCTCCAGCTTCATACATCCAAGAACAAGGCCTCCGGGAATAACCTCGAGAAAAGCATCCAGGAAATACATATGGGGAAAACATTAAGGAATCCAATATATGTTGATTTTCTTGTGCTCAATCTCAGCCATCCATTATATCGACTTCGCACTTAGTTATGTGATGCAATCATATGCACTAACAACTTGGCCTCCAAGAGAACCTTTACATAGCCAAATAAATCTCGTGCGAGATCGTAGATGATTTTAAAAGGGGGTAAGGGTAAGGCTTTTCCACCTGAACCATCTACGAGGGTTTACACTTGTGACTCTACCACAATGGTTCTATAAGAGTGTGGACCTGCAATAGAGCCTAATTCTTGCTCTTGGAATTCGATGAAGCCCACACAGTATTATTCCTCTTGGGCTTCCTACAAGTAAATCATCTCGGGTTTCTTGATGGACTAGACACAAAACATGACACGAGGAGTTGCCCATATAAGTTAGAGACTTGCCCATTCAACCTCATAGAGTCTTGCAAGTTTCATTTTAGAAAAAAGATAAGTGTAGCAAGCTTATAATAGCATGTGGAAGGAATACGGTGCCAAGAAGCCCACCAAAACATCATCCTTCTACAAAATAACAAGGAAAACTATTTTTTCAATTCTACTACATGTATAAACCATATATGCAGGCACATCAATCAACATCTTCACCAGCCCTACAAGCATTTCATTTTTCAAAAAAGAACCACACAACTGCATGGCCAAGGCTCATAAACATAATTCATAAAATATTCAAGAAATGCAATCAATAAGACTCATGTAACAATATCTTACAAGAAATTACAAAAAAATTTCTTTAAATTGACAGCTTTCAACTTAGAGCATTTCATTTACAATTCAGAAAAGAAAGGCAACTAAAAATGGGACTTCGATTTTCCACCCAACCATAGACCTATTGTAGCCAAGATAACTTACAACATTCACCCCGAGCCAGATCCACGATCTAATGGGAATTTCTTTCTCAGTAGCCTTTGTAGAAAGCCATCTTCAAGACACAGAGAATGGGAAATTATAACAGTGAGTGGTTTATCAACAAATCAAGCACAACATAATCCATAATAAGTGTGGTTTATCAATTGTGTCAAGCACTCTATGAGTGGTTTATCAACCCATAACAAGCGCCCTGGGTGGTTTATTAGCTAGTCAAGCACCACAAATTTTCACAATAATGGGTGGTTTATCAGTTGTGTCAAACACTCTATGAGTGGTTTATCAGCCTACAACAAGCACCCTTCTACATGTGGTTTATCAGACCTAGCAAACACCCTTCTGCAGGTGGTTTATCAGACCTAACAAGCAACTTGATTGGTTTATCAACTGTAGCAAGCACTCCACAAGTGATTTATCAACCCATAACAAGAACTCAATCCCATCTCCTCTTGTTCTTCCACTCACAAATTCTTTCTCCCAGGCAAATCCCATTCCCCCAGATATCTTAGCCTTGTTCATGAGCTCCACCAAGAAGAGGTCCAACCCCATATTGTTGTGCATTCTCCTTTTTATCATTTCACCAAGGGTCTCTTCATATTCCTCTTGGACTCTTCTTCTTCTTTTTTCTCATTATTTACACCATAAAATTAATTTAAGGTGCCAACTAATTTCAGTTGGATTCATCTTTACTCTTCCCTCTTAGATAATGGATCTTTGGTCCCATACTATAGGCCATTGCATTATTACATCACAAAAATCAGGGGAACAAGTACCAGGGGTGTCACAATAGTGAAGTTGAATAAAAGTAAGTTCCATAGGATGGGTTCAAGACTCCTCAAAAGGACTTGGAAAGAGTCCAAGAAAGATGGGAATGATACTAGGTGGACTCTTCAAATGTTTTGGATAAAAACCATGTTGGTGCATAATAATGAAGGTTAGATGTAATTTCTATCATGCATGTACAAATTAAGCAGACCAACAACCACAAAATTCTCTCAATGGTTTTAATATTTTCATTTCACTAAAGTTAAAGCACAAAGTTAAAATAACTTTGTAATATCAATGATCCAACTCATCTTAACATGTCATCTCAAGTAACCCAACACAACAACATGTTTGACCAACACAATACAAAGAAATCCCCTCAAACATGACATAAGGGTCGTAAATATGTAGCTCTTTAAAAACATTAAAACTACAAAGATGAAATATCGACACAAAGATGTAAAACTTTTGAACCATTTAAACATATGTATTCTGAATCCATCACATAAATGAGTTAATTACCAACGTGTTTCGATGGTCGTCTTGATGATGAACCACATTAGTTGATTTGTGATGCGTTAGCAATCAAATCATTTATGTGATCATTGTCATGAATCATGATGATGAACCACATTAGTTGATACAAAACACATCAACAATCAACTCATTTACGCGATGGATTTAGAAGACAAATGTTTAAATTTTTCTACACAAAAGCCTCCATTCACAAATTTTGAAATATTTTGATAAATAGAAATACTCTTGAAACATTTAATAAATAGAAATACAATAATCACGCATAAGCACGAACATAATTGTGCATTTTTTTTAATTTTTATGAACTTAGAAATATTTTTTGTGTCCCAACATGCTAGATCATAAGTCGTGTATCCAATACACGCAGGGCTAGAAGGATGTGTTATGTTTCTTGGGATGTCAACAAATAACATCAAGGAGCTATTTGCTACTAAACCGATACAAGCATAGAAACACATTAGAAATTCTTTAAACCAAATCTTAGCGGGTGCCTTTCCATAATAGGGAATTATCTTAAACGAAAGCATGCACCCCAATAACAAAACCTTACTCTGTTGCATGTGGCATCTCTGATTTAATTACTTATGGTGTTTCCAAACACTTAGATTACACAATCAAAGTAATACTGTGTACAATGAGAGTATTGTCAACCCTTAATTAACTATACTTAATTAATTGATTCTCCAAGAAATACATTCTTTGTGCGCAATTTTCTACTTCCATAAGTAACAAAAAACGAATCCTCATAGAACATTCATCAGGTAAATATAACAACTTAATATTTGTCAAAATAATTGTCTTCCTTTTATTAGCTAGAATTTTGTAGAAGCGAACAAGTATAGGTACATCTGCATCTATGGATGGCCAATCTCTCAATCCCATGCATATAGTTACAAATAACGCTGTGTCTCATGAACAATTAATTTCAGGGATACCTTAATGTTATGAAATGGAAAATCTAATAAGAAATCATTTAAAAAAGTATTTCACTAAATAAGTATAATAAGATGTCATGTGAACACAGTATCAATATATAAAATTATAGTACTTACCCACACCATACCTAAGCATTGCAGAGTTAGAAACAAAATTTGTATGCCTATAGTATATAAAGAACATCTTTAATGGAAAATTGTAATTAGTTAAAACAACTAGCTTGCATTAGGACTAGTGGGTGTTAAACTATCATTGGACTATAATAGTCAAGGATAAATCCTTCAAATCATTGATAGTGTGTAGCATGATCATTTCTCATGGTTGTGGCAAAGATTGAATCTCCAATAATCAAAATGCCACTAGTTTTCACAAAAATGTTGTTGTCAATTTGAAACTCCACGAATTAGGTAAGGCTTATGATTAAAATGGTAGTATGCAAAGTCAAATAGCTCTAAAAAGTAATTTTATTCAAGTATTTATGCATTATCTATATCTTTATAACTTGATCAATTTTGGGGGAAAGCAAATAATCTTATGAAGATTTCAAATAGTGGTCTTACTAATTCTCTAACTCAGCATAACATGTCAATCGACAACATCATAGAACTATCTACAACTTCGTGTGTCTAAACAATTAGCACATTATTGTCATCGCATCTCATTAATTATAGCTCATTTTTTTTTGGCAGCAATATATTACTATTTACTGAATCAAAGATACAAAGAGCATGCTCAACAAGGAACACAACAAAAGCTGAAGATCAACTATGAAGGACTGACAAAAAACCAAAAAGTTAGATCTGTATAACCATATATATAGTCTTCCAAAAAGGATATCCAAAAATAAACAAAATTTTATCATGAACATATTTAAATCCAACAAAAAACACAACATACAGACAAGTTTGTAGCCTCCAGATATTGAACAACATATATATCCACAAACAACCTACAAAATGACCTTTATACTTCGAGACAAAAACAAAAAACTAATGGACTATGAGAACAAAATCTATAAGAACTTAGAACAACTTGTATAGGCTAGCAAATAGTCTTTTCCCATTAACCCATTCTGCCAAGGAAATAATCCTTGGTTAAATTTGAAGGCCCATTTTTGATAAGAAGTCTGCCTGAAGGTTAAATTCTCTATAGACATGGAAAAGGGATAAGGATTAAAACTCGTAGAGTAGCTTCTTCACCTTGGACTTCCAATAGGACATATTCAAGACCCACAATTCATACATCCTAGATAGCCAGTCATGATCTTAGAATCCCCACCAATCGGGATATTGGAGATGTATACAGATTTTTCTATAAACATGAGGGCCCAGGAACTAGGCCAAACCCCGTACTAGCTTTTATAAAGTGGTTTCTAACCAGAAAAATTATAAAAACCACCTGCACACTTCTCCATGGAGCTTCACCGTCAGAGAAGGCAACTTGCTCTCATAACTTGTGCAAGTTGCATCTTCCTTGCAACTTCTTCTTTTGTTGCCTTTTATTTAGCCTTTTCATAATTGTCAAACTTTTAAAGCATTTCTGCTCTAATATGCCCTATCACTTCTTTTGGTGTATCACATGAGGTTACCTTTCCTCTTACACTAGCCAAGTGTTGTTTCAACCTATAAATATCAACCGCACACCCGCCCTGCTGATTGAGTGCTGGCAATATTTGCAAATCATTTGGCTGTCAATAACGTCACAATGGGTGGGCCGATGTGGTGTGTTTGGCTCTTGGGGCCATGGATGATGGAATTTAACTGGAAAGAAATCTGAAAATTAAGGGGAAAAAGGCAAGAAATTACAATGCAAACCCTATCTTAAATTTAAGAACAAAGAGGGGCAGATTTTAACTTGAAATCTATAAAAAAATGGAACAGCATTTGGATCAATTTCAGAGGAGGAAAGCATACCTGGGAATGAAAAGGTGGGCTGTAGCCTCCTCTCAAAGATGCCAACTCCGCTGGACAGCTCCAAATTATCTCCAAGATGCCAAGCCAACTCCAATCTTGCTGCTGCTAGACCACTGCTAAAAACTCAGTATTGTTGCAGAATGTAGCAAGCTCACAAATGCTCAGAAAAGCTCACAATGAGAGGTGTGAGGCAAATAGGAGGGGTGGGGGGGTGTTCTCTTAGCAAATTAGGAGGGTTTAGGGAGAGAATTCCATTTTTAAAATTAAAAACAGCTTAGAATTTTTTTGAGGTCCACAAGTGTGGGGTCTGTGTGCCCTGCATTGACCCAGCTGGTTCACATTGGAACCTGTTAGTTTGTATTGTTTAACCAGCCCTCTTGTCTGGCTCATAGCCTGATTAGTTTCCGTTCCCTGACAAACCAGCCAGTTTGGACCGGGCTGGTTTTTTTTAAACATTGTATTAAAGAGACAAGGTGAGGATTAGAAATTGAAATTATATCAATGTTCATATATTACCAAAATAGGTCAAAGGGATTGGCATGCGTTAACCAGAAATAACAACCATCTGGGGTAACAGAAAAGAATCAGCTGCTCAGACAAGAAAAGGAAGAAAATAGAAAAAGTGCAAAAGGGGATCAAAAGGTGCCCTTGCCAATAAGATAGTGCCAAAACTGATACAAATTTTTTCCAAGAGAAAATTAGTATATTCAATATCTCAAGGAGAAATCAAAATTATGTAATATTTTTCCTTATCAGCACTCCAGAGGAAAAGTCAGTTTACTTCTTCCAACCAAAAGGACTAGGCTCTGCTTTTATCAAATAAGGACTGTTAATAGTCTCCCAAAAAGAGCCTGGCATCATATGCCATTCAGCATAACAACAAATCTGACAAACAAACTAGACTCTGTTCACTGGACATAAATTACAGCCGTCCAAATGAATCTTGGCCGCTATGTTGGATTTCTGAATCACAAAAAGAGCTTGAGTTCAATGCTGGTTCATGAATGCTCATGGCCATGTGTCATGAATGCATCACCACATAACTAACTGAAAGCTTGTCTTGACTGTCTTTGACTCGTCCTTTCACCAGATTTCACTATAGTTAAGCCTATTTTACGTGGAAGCTTTGTAATGGCATAAATCTGAGCACCTTAAATGGGGTTTTCCACCTTTTTCTGAACAGGTACATCTTGTATTCCCAGAATATTACAGCATAAGAAGGTTAGAAGCATAACGGATTTCACAGCTTAGTATATGCAGCAATATTGCATGACAAATTAACTCTAAAACCTGTTGCGTTGCAGCAAGAGATTTCATATACAGATGGACTTCAGAGATACAGAATATCAGCCAATACCAACGTGTGGTCGACAGCAGGAACAGGGAGAGTGCTCTACAGCCAAACAATTGAAGCATAATTGTTTCCTACATCTCCATCACGTGTGGTTATTATTATCATTTTTTTCGATTTGGTTGGTGAGACATGTTTGGAAGGATTGATCTTTCGATCACCTGGATACACAAGGGCTTGCCAACATGCTTTTGCCAGCTGTGCTACCACCCACGGACGTGGTTATTATTATCATTAATATAGGACTCCAAATAGGATTATGAGCCATGCATCTAACACACTTGTTCTATCCCCCAATTATCTTAACAATAAAGGTATCCTATCCAGATTACTAAGACAGATTACGAAATCAACAGAAAAGAAATTTTTTTCTTTTGCAGCAAAAAACGACTGAACAGTACTTTTTCATACAGTTTCTTCCTAGTATATAGATTTAACCTTTTTTCAGGAAGAGGACCTGTTTCATCAAATTCAGAGAACACCAACAGGCCGTCTTCTGAAGATAGTACTTCTTTTGAAAGCTTATCAGCTTTAACATTAAGCTCTCTGTATACATGCTGAAAGGAAACCTCTTCAAATCTGTTCCTTACCTCTTCATTTTTTCCTTGATCGGGGAAAACTTTTGTGACTCTATGCCTTGTCTATAACCAGCTTTTTATCCCCCATCACATGCCCTTGGCCCCTTAGAATGTTCATCTGTCTTGATATTTTTAATAGCACCCACAGCGCACATGATTCAGCTGTTGTGCCATTGGAGCCTTATCTGAAGGCTGCTTTGAAAGAAATATGATGATTCTTACTGAAGTATAGAATGCCACTGGAACCACAGGAGACCAGCGTGCCTTGGTTTGATCCCCAAAAATTACAAAATATATTAAAGGATGAAGAAAAACATTTTTTTCATAGCATGAAATAGAAATGATCGTTTGATCTATATTACAAAAATGAGAAACAAGAATTTACAATGAAACAAGGGATGGGGGCCAGATTTCAGTCTATATGATAAATTTTTCTGAACACATATTATTTGTATTTCACAACATGTGTTTGCTGTGGAGTAGCTTGAGACAAAGGGAAATGTCTAATATGCCTAGCGTTGTGATCTTTAATATTTGTATAGCTGCAAACTGTTTCATGCTCTCATTGCTTGTAGTAGTGTGGAAGTAGAAGCTAATCCACAGCTTTCAAAGGAGAGCTCATAGACAAGCAATGTCCAAAGGCATAGTTACCAAGTTCAGTTGGACCTGCCTCAGGTTTGGTTGGACTCTGGAAATTCGGAGTCTGTACTAGCTGAACTAGCCTTGATTGGACCGTCGAACCATTTCATTTTGTGTATGTTTATGTTTTTTACTGTAATTATTTGAATCAGATTAATACATTTTAAATATGATTTGACATGTTCTGCATTTTCAAAATTTTCACATTTTTATTGAACCTACCCAACCATTGAAACTACCAAGCTTTTTGAACTTGGGAACTATGATTGAAGGTATCTGCCTCTTTAAGGAACAAAGCTAGACATCTCTTATTAGAGTATTTAAAAAAGGAAAGATAAAAGGTACTTTTGAGTCCATGAAAAGGCAAAAATATCTCCGTTCGATCTAATAATAAATTAGACATTTGAAAATAGAGTACTTCTTGGTCTCCACTTGGTGCAAAGAGCAAACTTTGTACATCTGTTCCTCATGTGGAATGTGGTGATAAGTCTATGCCCTCAGTTAGTGAGACTACACTCAAAGTTGTATGACAAAGTTGGAGCCCAAGCCTGTATAACCGGTGGTGTTGGAGTCAAATTGAATTGCGAGACAATTTTGAATTTGAAGTGTTCAAAGTATAGGACTAACTTGGACTTGAGAAGCTTTGGTGGTTTAAATTAGAAGATTTAAATCAAGCCCCAAGAAATGACATGCTCAAGCTGACTAGGAGGGATTGAGGCTTTGCCAAGTCCACAACCCTTCCACATGTGCGAGATTGGTTAGATTGTGTGATTTAGACTATGTCAATGTGGAAAGCATCGGCTTGGTGAATGACCTAATGAGGTTGGTAATTGTTCAACTCAGACTCGTGAAAAACTCAAAAAAACTGGAGAAAAAAATTAGAAATTAAAAATAAAATAAAATGAGTATTATTGCCCCCGAGGAAGACCACGTTCACTGTCTTGTCCTCATCTAGCCACCACCGTTCTGTCACCCTCTTTGAGTAGTGCATGGGTTCTGCAGATCAATGTTATTGGAACTAGACTGGAATGTAATATCCTTTAGGGTTGAGATGAGTACATGACAAAAAAATGTATGCTAGCTCGTATCACATTGTTCTTTCAACTTTTGCAAATGGAAACAATTTTGAATACAATAAACAGTGTAATCAGCATTTATTTCCTGCAACAATTCATGTACATGAAGCCAATCCAACAGTACCTAATGGGTTATAAACCCACAGTCCTTTCAAATCTCACACTACAGTTTAGACACAACAATTGCTATTGCATCAGCAAACCCTATTTTTCTAATACTCTTAAGTTGACCTTGCAACCAGCCTCAGGTATCAGCTAGATTTCGCTGCCTTTCTGTACTGTCCCTAGGGAATTTTCCCCTTAGGGTTACTAGGATTACGAGATAACTCTGTTGATTTCACTGTGTTCTATTCAGTTTTGGACAGAAATAATATAGGGCACACAATAAAGCATTCATACAGTAGCTTCACAGTACATCAATAGTTCATAACAGCAACCATTCAACAATTAATCCCCAGGGCTATTACACCAAAATCTGTAGTGTTTAGCATCAAATTCCCCTAGCAATTTATAAATGATTTCAACCACAATCTGATACAAATTCTAACTTTCAGGACATGCTGTCTCAGAGACAGTTGACAATGAGTATACAGTTATGATAATGACGTCTCAGCAGTCCTTTAAATCTAGCTGTCATCTTTAACCACATGTCCTGCTGCCTTAATTCCTTGCTGCTGCCCAGGGTTACCTTTATGCTTTGCTGCTCCTGTGGCCAGACTTCGGCCCTGTGGCCCTCAGCCCTGTGGCTCTTCACCTGCGACCCTGCCTGCAGCCTGTTGACAGAACCCTCAAATGCCCTGCTGCCTTACTGTTTGGTTTCGGTGCCTCAGATAGGACCTCCGCAGCCTTACTTTTCTTAACCAATAGTTCTGGCTTGGGTGCACTGTAGACATAGAAGATCTCACTGCCCAGAAACTTGTGGTGGCCAGGCTTCTCACAGAAGACTTTCGCTGTTCTTGAACCAGAGTTTGTTAACCAGTAAAATAATCACATAAATTCTTTTCCTTGCTAGCCAGAACAAACTTGAGTTGCTCCAACAGAATACGCTGTAACATGACACAGAAAAGAAGGTGACTAGCTAGGTTGGGATCACCTCCACCAAAACTAGACAAAGGAAAAAGGGGAACCGCAGCTCACAATAAACAGAGATGTTCCCATCCAAATCAATCACGAGAAATTGATTCTATATCCCTCTTATTTATAGATCCCTCATGGGGGTTTCTTTCCCGTAATTTAATGTGAGGGGTTACATGTGTAGCCCCAAATTTGGGCTTTTTGCCCCAGCTGCCCAAAATTTACCCAATGTTACCCCAAAACATTGGATAACGGGTTTCTCCTTTTATCAAAGACTATAGTCTATGCGGTTGGATTGGTTGGATTGGAAATTAATCAGTAGGGGACATTACAGGTCCCCCTTCCCACATTGCTTGTCCTCGAGCAATTGCACGTTCTGGTGCTGCACAATTTGCCGTATGTTCAAGAATGAGAAACTCCCTTCATTCTTTAAAGCTTCCTTTGCAGCTGCCCTAGCGAGAATACCAGCACCCTTCTTTATTTTTTGCAGCCCAATGATCATAATGCTGGTTGGAGATGCCACCATGCAATAGTCACTGCTTTCATTTACTGATTTATAGATTAAGTCTGGGTCAAGAGTACAAATATGTGCTATTGTGGAAGAATTTCCGTGTTCAGCCATGTGCTTTCAACCTTCATTTTACTTGTTCCAACAGTTTCATCACTATCACATCCTTTATCAATTGCCTGAGTTTCATATACTTTATCAGCATTTATTGAACCCTCTTCTTTTGCGACTGAATGATGGCTGTTTTTAGATGAGGTGTATGGGTTTTTCATCTGCCCATTATGATCACCCTTGTGCAGTGGCCCCTTTCTTTCTGTCCAGCTATGGAGCTTTTGCTGTTTGTCTTCTAATAGATCCCTCTAGCTCATTTTCATTAATTACCTTATATATCTCACTGGAAAGTCGAGCTAATTCCAGGCGAGTTGACTCATTATCCAAAGCATTTGTCACCGCCACTTCTGGAGCTAGAGGCGATAGAGCAGGAAAATCAGACCTTCCAATTGCTGCCTGTGGTTGATTTACAAAATAAAATAAAGTTATTGGTTAATGGTTTTTTTGTGGATCTATGTGTTGTTCCTTTGAAAAGAGCCACAAAAAATGCAGTAGTCTATAACGCGACTTTTTGAAAGTCTTTCCGGCGGATTTTTCCGGTCAAAATCCGGCAGCAATTCATTGGAATCCCATGTTTGATAGCTAGTTTATGCACAATCAATGGCTCCCAAAGGTTTTTCAGGGCGCTGAATCCAAATATGCAGTTAAAAAACCATTTTAACTGCTAAAAATCAAGATTTAACCTCATTTCTTTCGCCAGATTCCGTCACCGGAATCTCCAAAAAGTCGCATTATAGACAACTCCCAAAAAAATTATCTTCTACCAGTAACCAAACCTTTAATTGGCATGGTCTGCCTCTCTCCCTATGAAGGATGACCTCCGCCAATCGCTATAGGTTGCAATCTGCAAACCACTGGCACTGTCCATTGTACACCTGTAGCTTTTTTCGCTGTTGTACCTGCCATTTGGCACTGCTGACCCATGATATGTATGGTTGTACGATCGATTTTTGGCTCTTGTACCCGTACACATTTATTGTGCTGTATGACAGCTTGGTTGGTGGCTGGCTTCTCTTGGTGGCTTGACTTTATACTCTGCATCTGTGCCTTTCCTTGCCGTGGCACTTACACTGCCCCTCATACCTGTTTCTTTTTTGTGGTGGCTCAATTTGAGGCCGACTCCTATTTGTGTGACCATAGAAAATTTAATGCCCACTGACATGGGCGGTGTTTAACACCATATAACACCCCCGCGCGGTTTTTTTCTCTCTCATCACCGCGGGGGGGTGTTATATGGTGTTAAACATCGCCCCATGTCAGGCGCATTAAATTTCCTATGGTCGCACATTTAGCAATTTCCCAATTTGAGTGTTGGCTTACTCCTGTGGGTTCTGTTGCGGCCCTTTTTGGCGGCTGGCAGTTACGACAGACTTCCTTTCCGTGGTTGCAACTCCTTTACCATGGCTAACACTTCTGTGACTTTTGGTGTTTGACATTAGCTCCACTATGTGTTGGGGTCAGTTTTCCATGGGACGGGGATGCTTGGGGAAACATTTCCCATGTCTCCTTTTTTAGGGAAATTCGGGGAGATGCAAGGGGAAAGTTGGAAATACTTCCCTAATGTGGGTGCTTGTCCTCCCTAAAAAAGAGTTGTGCATTCCCCCTGAATTTTTATTGAGAACAATAATTAATAAGTGGGGAAGCTTAATATTCAACTCTAGGGCTCTATTTAAATTTTAACATTACCATTAATTGACTTAGGGTGTTTGAGAGTGGTTCTGACTTGATTGGATTTCATATAAAGAAAGTAGAATTTTAGATTCCACTCAAAATCCAACAAGCTTAACAGTTTTGAGGATTTTAGGGTTTGGGGGATTGCAACGTTTTCATGGCATTCTATCATGTATAAGGGTATGGAACTAACATTTAATCAAGAGCACCAAGCCCTCTATGTACCTCGATGTTGGTTGCATTGATTATTAAACTCTTTTGTCATGACTCTAGTAAATTGTCTTTGTCACTCAAACAAAATCTCGACTTGACATGTTAAACTTTTTGTATCTTATTTTATTGCTTAAATGGTGATATTAATGATGGAGATCCCAATATATGCAATGGTTTTGATGACAAGTAGGTATTTGTTGTAGCGTGATTTTTGTGGACTATAGAGGCCATCTAGAGCCTCTTTGTTGATGTATTTTTGGTTCAAATATGATTGCATTCAATGCTACTTTGTTATATGCACCGTTGCTATATATATGAGAAACTTTGCATATTTATTTATAATGGTTTGGATTCATGTGGATGCACATGAATATTTATGTTTTTTTTCTTTCAAATTTGAATATTTATGTATCTTTTGGTTGATTTTGGTCTGGTTTTTTTCGAGTTCCTAGTTTTTGGGTTGATTGGTTCAATCATCAGTTCGCTTCTGATAACATTGGTTCATTGTCCTTAGTTCGTTTTTAGTTTTAACTTTTGAGTCTTGACTCTATATATTGATGACCTTAGATGAAGTCTTTGACTAGTTACTTTTTACTATTTTTGAGTTTGAGTAATTTCAATTTACTATCTCAATCTTTAGACTTTAATATATGCTATGTATGTTGCTTAGTAATAATCATATTCTAGAATAATTAATAATAAATTTAAATCATTGTATACATTATCTCACTATTTCTAATTCATTCAATCTTTTATGATGTATTAATCAATGTATTTCAATATTGAATTTGAATCATGTTTATAATGTAACACACACACATGGATGTACCTCTGTCCCCCACTAAATTTCCTTAAAATTTGGGGGCGCTCCGACACGTCCCCCTTTTGCTTCTCTTCGTTACTGTGCTTCCCCGTCCCAGAAACTTGTTGGAACATTGGTTGATGTCCACTTTGCTTTGCTCACCTTGGTGGTTGGACACTCTATGACAATGTTATCCGAATCAAACCGGAAAACCCTCTGAATCGAGAACACTGGTTGAAACCATACCGAAATCGATAAAAAAATTGGACCAAAAAATTGGTCGACCAGAGACACATAAAATATTCAAAATTTAAATAAAACCATTTAAATTTTGAATATTTTATGTGTTTCTACATGTGCATCCATATGAATCTAAACCATTTATACACAAATAAGCAAAGTCCTCATTTATATAGCATGTAAGAGTGTACATAACCAAAATAGCATTGAGTGAAATCCATCTTTGAATTGAAAATACATCAACAAATAGGCTCTAGATGGCCTCTAGCATCCAAAAAAATCATGCTACAACAAATACCTACATATTATTGCCTATATTGGGATTTTCGTCACCAATATCACCCTTTAGGCATTAAAATAAGTAAGAAAAAACGTAGCATATCAAGTCAAGTTTTGTTTTTGAGTGATGGGTACATTTTTAGTAGGGTCATGATAGAGGAGTTCAATAACCATTGCCACTTACATCACAATGCATAGAGGGCTTGGTTTTCTTGATTAAATACTAGTTCCATACCCTCGTACATGACAAAATCTAATGGAAATGTTGCAATCCCCCCAGTTTTGAAATCTTGAAACTGGTAAGTCTACTGGATTTTGAGTGAGATCTAAAATTTTATTTTCTCCATATGAAATCCAATGAGGTCGAAAGTTGAAACCACTCTCAAACTTCCTTAGTCTTTGGTACAAATTGTACGTAACCCACTGGTTCGGTGAAAAAAGGTCAGTTTGGCACCGAACCAACCATTTTCGGTTCCAGACCTCGAATTGGACCAGCTTGATCACCAACTGGTTGCGCTGGCTGGTTCCACCGGTTCCGATAACACTACTTTACGATTGGCCCCTTTATTTTTTTACTTTAGACTTTTGTCTTCCATCGTTGCACTGCCCCCTCATGGATATTAGTAGTAAAAAATTGTACTTTATTTTCACTTTGTCTCCTTTCCCGCATCACTTGTACGAATTCATATGAATTCATACTTAGTCACTCCTACAACGTCACACTTGCATATTCTTGGTACCATGCGACTTCAACCTATGCTATGTGCAATTCTTCAGAGATTTGGTTTCTTAGAGATCGAGCTTTGATACCATGTTAATATATAACACCAACAATTGAGTTAATTACTTCCTAGCAAATGCAAATCTACTGAATACAAAAAAATCATGGTTGAGATTTTAACACTTAATTAAAGTATAACAATGGAAGCAAATTAAAAATGTCAATCTCAATCACGCATGCACGAGATTTCTGTCCTCCAATATCTTTGTTCCATTAATTAAGAATCCACAACATACAAAGGCTTCTTTCCTGGGATAATGGCCCTCTAAGGAAAAATACTGATACAACAAGAACTTGGAATTGATCTGGTTGATCAAAACCTTGATATATCCTTCTATCTATTGGTTGATCTAGATCCTTCCATTCTTGCCCCTTGCACTGTTCCTCGAACCATGCACACTTGGATGAAAGTCCTTCACCCAATCATTGAGATCTCACTATGACTTGTGTCCGATATGTGTTTTCCTTAGCCTAGCCTTGCTTCTATAAGTCTAAGTTATTGATCGAATCTATAATCCTTATCTCCAAATTGATTGATGATTGAGTTCTCAACATCATTTTAGAGCAACGGTTGAGAATCGAGATTCATTTAATTAACTAATACAAATAACCTTAGCATTCATTAGATTAATTCACTTTTTCTTATAAAAGTCAATTACTTTAAACATTAAAGGAACTGCTAAGGTTAATGTTCAATTGAACAACTTCCACATGCCTAGACACTTGGGGTTGTTTAGAAGTACTTGCTTGAGCTACAAACATCAACATAGCTTGTAAAATAACCAATTTTGGATATTGTTAATTTTAGGCAACAATGCTATGTTCTATGCTCTAGAGCAATTTTACTTCAATTTCTTTATAGCCCCATATCAATATCTAGTTGAGCAATCACATCAACATGATAGTAAAATGCAGATAGAACATAAACATAAAGAGTAGAAGACAAGCCAAGACAAGAGGACACAAGATGTGGCACCAACCAAGGACAAACACAAATGTGGGGAAACCTTTGATCAATTATTCTTATAGTCTTCAATAGTTCAGTAGAGAGAGATAGTACAATTTACAAATCTGATAATTTATAATAGCAGCAAAAAGAGCCCTAACCAAAAAAGTCAATGCTTGTCAACACTCGGTAGATTTGACCCTCAACAAATTGGTCAACTTCGGTCAACTTCGGCCTCCAAACAACAAGATGAATCAGCCCTCAAAACAGTCCAAAATTAGCCCAGTCAAAATCTAGTCAAACAATCAACCTGCAGTTAGCCCTAGTTGTAGTCAACATTGGTCAAAGTCAACGTATTGCCTCGATTTTTGTGCCCAGAAATGTGGCCTGCTGGGACAAAATTTCTCCACTAAAAATCGCAATTAAAGGGGTCAACACTGCTCGTCAATGCTTGGTCAAATTGTCTCTGAAATTCGGTCAACACCCAAAATAGAAAATTTGTCCTTCTTTCCTTAGCACGTGTGGAGAGAGAAGCTACCCAGAATTGCGTACCCAATCAACGAAGAGAGAGAGAGATGTGTGAAGATGAGTGTGTCTAAATGAGGATGAGGCATCATGTATTTATAGCAAATGCTGAGGATGAATAGATATGACTGTTGGGCTTCTGAGCCTACATGAGTTTGCTGACCGACCTTGACAATCTGTCCATAATCAAAATAAATTCATAACTTCAAATATACATGTCAGAATTGGATGATCTCTAGATCAATCCTACACCTCTCGGAGAGAGGAATCCAACAAAAATATCAGCTTTCATAAACAAGATGTAAAATTGGCAACTAGGGCCAAACTCCATGTGGGTCATCTTATCTATGGCAGCTAATATTTTTCTTGGATCCCTCTCATCGAGAGGTGTAGGATTGATCTAAAGATCATCCAATTCCGATAAGTATTCATGGAGTTAAGAATTTGTTTGTGTTATAAGACAATTTGTCAAGGTTGGCCAGCGACCAAATAAACCCCACATGTGCTCAACGTTTTACTATTTAGTATAAAATGAGATGACTTGAGAGTCATTTCACACACACTTCACTCTTGATTTCTCTCCACTTGTTTTGGGTTTTTGTGTGAGAGAAATCTAAGAGCAAGTAGCCCTAAGACGCAAGAGGAAAGGAGGCTTAACAATCTGCCCTAGCCGCAGTCCTAGCACTTCACTTTTGATTTCTCTCCACTTGTTTTGGGTTTTAGTGTGAGAGAAATCTAGGAGGAAGCAGCCCTAAGACGCAGGAGGAAAGGAGGCTTACTAATCTGCCCTAGCTGCAGTCCTAGCACAGCCCTAGCTTCTACGCATAACCTAGAGGATGTAGTAAAGGAGGGATACTACAAGTCCTAGACACAGCTATAGAGGAGGCCTTAAGAAGTTGTACCTAGCCGTAGTCAAGGAGGGATACTACAAGCCCTAGACGTAGCTATAGAGGAGGCCTTAACAAGCTATACCTAGCCGCAGTCAAGGAGGGTTACAACATGCCCTAGCCACAGTAATGAAATCAGGCCAGCGAGGGGTTGTAGGGACATTATTCAAGTAACTGAGTGCTGGAAGGAGGGCCGAAGTACCTTGCTGAGGGCTGCCATAATTTGGGACTGTTATGGGCAAGAAAACGCAACGATATCTCTTGTAACAACTGAATAAAGGGACCTTCTGTTGCGACTAGGCCGCAGGCCTATAGGTGTTGTTTTGAGGGTCAAACATAGAGCTGTAGGTGCCTCCTCAAACAACAAGGTCACATATAAGTTAAGGTGTTTTGGGCATGATTGTTGGGTTGTGGGAGCCCTAATCAGTGACCAAAACACTACCCATAAACAGAAGTGCAGAAGTATGGTTACTTGTGTTGGGTCATTGGAGAGGTCTCTTCATTTATGAGGAGATTCTATATACTGTCACAAGAAGTTCTTACCAGCAGCTTAGATTACAATGGGACAGCAGTGCTAGTAGTACAATGGCATAGTGCAATGATGGCACAATGAGACAGCAGCAACAGGAAAGTGACCCATGAAGTTTGAATGCATACTAATGTGATAGTACAACAAGATGCATGGGCAACATAATAGTAACAATGACATGTGGCAGCAAAAGCACATTGGGACAGCAGTAGCAATGCTAAACAATGGGACAACAGCATGGTAAGTGGTACAGTAGGACATGATGCTTGTTGGAGCTTGGGACAACAAGCTATGACATGGCACATCAATGCTAAACAGTGGGACAATAGCAAATGCAATCATGGTGGAGCATGGTAGATGGGACATCAAGGACATGGTGCTTGCATAGGACAACAAGCAATCATGGTGCAGCAATATGATGTGTACAACATGGTAATGAGGTCCAACTATTGATGATGGGTGTGGCACGATGCAGTACAGTGAGGTGCAACATGATGATGACGTGTAGGACTATGATGGGTGATGGAGTCACCTGGGAGAATCAGTTGAAGCAACATGTCTTCAATTGAGTTCAATTACCTCATGTATCATCTACTTAGAGATGATCTATGCTCTTATTTAAGATAAGTCAAAGTGTTGACTTAAATGTACCATCTCTCTCTCTCTCTCTCTCTGTGCTGAACTATTGAAGAACATAGAAGAAGAATTGATCAAGGGTTTCCCTACATTTGGGTTTGTCCCTGGTCAGTGCCACATCTTGTGTCCTCTTGTCTTGGTTTGTCTTCTGCAATTTATGTTTATGTTCTATCTGCAATTTACCATTATGTTGATGTTATTGCTAATCTGGAAAATATATTGAGCTAACTGTGAAAATTGAAATAAATTGCTGTAAGCATAGAACATAGCTAAAATCAACATAAGATGACCCATGTGGAGTTTGGCCCTAGTTACCAATTTTAACAGATATGATAGTAAGTCTTATGGTCACCTTTTTCTACATGAATTTGGCCCTATAGCTACTGAAAAACCTCTTTGAAGTCGTCATTTTTTTGTATGTCTCTTTGTATTCATCATGGGTAAAAGACTCCATGTGTGTAAGAGTTCCCAAAGCTATAAAAGACTCCATGTGCATGAGAGTTCCCAAAGATATAATCTTTGATGTGGGTGGTCTTCAAAGTATTTTTGCTAACTTATTAGTGTTGCCCTTCTTATATTCAATGACTTCATGAAATTGCTGCAAAAACTCCATCCTCTTGTAATGTCTGGTTTGCTGAAGCTTACTCTAGGCCTACAAACACTGCATCGGTTGGTGATCAGTGTGGGTAATGGTTTCCTTGCTCATTAGATTGTCGTTCCACTTCTTAACAACTTGAACCAGGGATAGAGTTCCTTATCATAGGTAGGTTAGTCTAAGACTCCCCATGAAACATTCTAGAATGATAGCATATCAGCTTACCTCCTTGCATCAAAACCGCTCCAATAGCATACCCACTTGCATTTGTCTCCACTTGGAAAAGGTTCTGCAAGTTTGGGAATGTGAGAACTAGTACTTGACTAATCTTTCATTTCAGGTTGTTGAAAGATTTCTATTGATTCTTTCTTCATTGGAAACTCCTACCTTTTGCTGATATGGTGCGGAGTGGTGCAAATACCATTGAAAAAAAATGCTATGAACTTCCATAGGTATTGTGCTGCCCCAACAAAGCTCCTAACTTTAGTGACCTTAGTAGAAACTAGTCATTTCATGATTGTCTCCATCTTTGTGGGATCTATCTTGAGTTACCCTCCACTGATGACATACATCTGTGGATAAAATTTGGAAAAATTTTCATCAATGTCATCAATATATTTTTCAAATATTCAAAAATATAAAACTTGAAAAACATTAAACTTACTAAAGGTGTTGAAATCTTTGTCTAGCACACATAATACATAAAAATTGATAAAATATGAGCAAATCTGTATTATTAACCATGATAAACTTTTAAACGAATATGAATCATAAACAAAGTGATATATAAACAAATATGAAGCATGATCAAATAGTAAACAAGACTGAGTTTTGAAATTCGTTGATTATGAATGAATTCAATGCATTCTTTTGAGTTCGCCAAAGTTGGAGTTTAAAAACTAAAATTTGATGAATCATGTGTTATAGGTTAGGACTTGATGCTGCCATGGACCAGATTCTCACAGCCAATGTGGGATGTCTGAAATGACATAAGACGAGTGGGGATTTTAAAGTCACAGGAACTATTCCAAGACACCAAATAAAAACAACCATTCTAACTTAGTAACTGCTAGGTTATCTCCGAAAGTCATTGGCCAAATGAATTGCTCACATTTAGAATGTTCAAAACATCAACGATTAGAATTCTGCATTAAGCCTCCACTGGTGATGTTTCTCCAACCATCTGTGGAAAAGTTCTCTTAATGCAATGTTGGACTTCAACAGTAACTCTAGAAGTGGGTGGATGTATAAGCAAAACTCATTTGATGCAATGAAATAAGCTGGATAAATAATCCTTGATGGCAATTGGGCTCACCAATGTATGACAAAGCAAATTAGATTTACTCTGGGTGACATTTCTGTAACTTTTCTTTTGAGATCCTTGGAAGCTGATTCGGGGGTAAATTTCTGGAAAACATGTATTAAATGATAAATGCAATGCTAGATTTCCGGATATGGAAAAAACTATGCACTTCTTTGAGCTCCATGATCATTATAAATGTCATACCGTCAACCTTATTGTTGAAACATGAGTTATAACTTAAATCTTCGTATGTTTACCTTGGTTTATTTCCTCACATGCATTTTCTGAAATTTTATGCATTATTACTAGATTCTGCTCAACAGGTCTGACGTTCATGGCATGGCATAAAAAATACCTATCATTCTGATCTGAAAGCAGCAAATACATTAGGATGATAACGCAGCGTAAAAACAAATAATTATATGTTATTTTCTGATCTGAAAGCAGCAAATACATTAGGATGATAACGCAACGTAAAAACAAATAATTATATGTTATTAAAGAGAGAGTCTATATAGGTGGTTAGAATTTTTATTTTTGTGGAAAAATCTGTGAACAGTTTTGAAACCAACGTTTCTAAAGCTTAGTGAGTACATCATCAAAGCAATGGGATTTGTATTTTGAAAAGAGAGCGTGCAATTATGGAGGTTATTAATAGTTAATTGAATTTTTTCTTTTTTAAATTGTAAACTTACAAATTAAC
>APFE030733289.1:157513-191250 GCA_000404065.3 Pinus taeda | reverse complement strand
TTGTTGTTTTTGGATTTTCATGTAGTGGTAAATGATATATATATATATATATAGAAATCATCTTATCTATTAGTCAAAGGGTGAGATTGAGGGTCAATACAACAATATTGATAGGCACATAGCCATTACAATAATATTTCTCATCATCATATCACTAGTAAGAAATTGAACTTAAGTAGGTAGATAACAATTATTCTGTCCAACCACCCAAAATAATACATAATAATTATTCTGTCCAACCACCCAAAATAACCCCAATCCACTAATAGTGAATAATTATCAATTTAACAATTATCTTTATTTTTGTTCGCTCATCCTCAGTCTTATGGAAAGGTTTTAATAGATCCAACGTAAGTACCTAGCCGCACAGGATTATGGGACAATTTTGATCTAACAATGCACAGGATTATGGGAAATTTTTGGTGTTGATCAATCTCTAGACTGTCTTTAATTTTCTTAAATATTTTATAAAACATTTTGCTACTATTATTTAAAAAATGCATGTATTCTTCCAGACTTTTAAGTTCAATGTCTTATTCCATAATCAATTTGCCAAGGTATTTTACATCAATATATAAACCATTGCATTTTAGAAAATTATGTTGCCATGTCTTCTATTTTTAGTTGAATTTTAATAAATATTATAGTAGATACAGAATTATTTGTAACGGATTCTGGAAGGATGGGCAATATGGCAATGATTCATTTTTCTTTTTTATGTTATTAAATAAAGAGACTAGGCTATTTCCAGACCATCTCTTATGTTTCTTTCTCCTGTGCAGTTAATCCTATCAAGCTAATTTCTGAGAAATCAAGCGGATGAGTTCTCTTTATGAACTGCATACTATAATTTGGTGAATTTGATTTCACAGAAGTCCTAATATACAATATTTTCCACTATAATTGCAGATAATAAGGCTTTATTTTTCACGTTCACTTTGGTGCATTATGGAGACGAATGACATTTTTATGCTGTATAATTTTTCTTTTCAGGGTTAACAAATCAATGATTACTCTGCCTGTTCTTGGAAAGTATATTCTGTAAGTTGGTGTTGCTGGTTGCGATCGTACTTTTCATCTGATTTCTCTTATTTGTCTTATAGTTGTTGTTGGTCTTAGGGAATGGTAAACATCATCATCATCCGTCTTTGGAATTTCCTTTCCTATTCATTCAAATTTTTATATGCTTCTAAATTGCCTTCCATTCTGGCATTAGCCTTTTCATCTTCTTTAGAGCGATGTAATCTACTCTGCGATAGCCAATTATCTGCTTCACTGCCTTGGTTTTTGCATTACGCTATATGAATTTTGATTACCTTGTACGACTCTGTTCAAGTATGCAGTCATTTAGTGTCAGATTATATCATTTCCTTCCAAAGTTTTAATGTTTTGGATTGCTCAGAAGATTGTGCCAATATGCTGTATTTTGTATTGGGGAGGGAACATTACTGTTTTTCGGACATTCTTTTCTTGATATTATTCTATATTCAGCACAGGACAAATTTTATGAATTTTTAATGCTTGTTAAGCTAAGCTACGTAGTGATAATGCCTTGCTTTCGATGGAAGTTTCACAAGTATGAATAACTAGAGGTAATCAGAAAATTATCCTGATAATTGTCATTAAACTTTTGACTGCGGCATGAGTGTATAATGATAAAAATTGCGTTTCTTTGATATTGGTTGGGCCATAATTGATTTGTTTGGTGAACTTGAAGAAAGATACGGTTACCCGGGTGCTTCAAATCTGTAAAAGTATCAATGGTGTTTTGATCAAATTTATGAAGGCCTTACTGTAAATTTTACTGTTTTTGTATTTCTGCAACGTAGTCTATGGTTACGAGTGATTTATAAATTTAGAGTTAGGCTGTATATCAGATCGAAGGTATTCAGGATATCCTCTTCCTGGATATAAATGACCATGTATTACAGAAATGCTAACGAAATAATAGAGGAAACATTAACCCTCAAAATACTTCTAGCCAAGACCACGATCTGTTCCAATCACCACTTTCCCTATTACCATATTATACCCGTCATGTATAACCTTCTCAGACACCAGCCAAGACACCAGCCAAAGATTGGTCGCACTGCCTTAACAAACTCTACGGTTCAATGAACTATGATCATGAAACAACTCCATTTTCCTAGAGTAATGCATACTCTGCTCTCCATTCTTGTCAAACTAGTGATGTGGAAAGAATCCCCTTCTTGGTGAACTGAGGCAACTACCCATCGAAATGTGGAAGTGAGTGCTAGGGTTTAGCAATTGACGTTCAACCATGAACCTCAAGAAAACTGTATAGGGTGGCTTGCAAAAAATTCAGTGGACTTCATTTTACAATGCAAATAGTACATGTTCATAAATATGAATAATTCTTTTTTTCTTTTCAAAATATGCTGAGTAGTACTTGTTTATCGAAATATAAATGTTAGATATTATAGTAAAAGAATATTCCTTTTAAATAAATATAGATTAAGATCAATTATACGAATTGATTTGTGCCATGCATTTGTCCGAGTGATGTGTGATGTGCAAGGGGGACATTGTTACTCCGTCCAGGGGTCAAATCCTATTCAAGGATATAAATAGCTTTGTCTATCTTATTGGATTATTATGTGGTAAAAAATATAAGAATTGATGACAGATCAATATGAAATAATATGTCAATTGAGTTTAGATCAATAGTTATAAGATGAAGGATATATAATAATAATGATGATGATGATGTAATTTAAAGTTACGATTAAGCTAAATATCAAGTTAGTGTATGACATTTCTTTGTTTGTGGAATAAGGGACTTGTACTGTGTAACAATTTTGCTGCCAAGTCTATAAAGGTGTACATATTCTACCCCTTTTGGTTTTGAACCTTAACCTTTTAGGAGGAAAACACATTCTTAACCATTAGGCCCATTCAAGTTGTACATATAAAATACATCTAAGCCAATTATTGAACTAATAGTTTATGCAATGATTGTCATAAAGTCTTACATGGAATCATTATTGTCTTATAAAGCTGTTTGGTGCAAGTTAAATTCTTTTTAAACAAAGATGTTTAGTGACTTCATCCATTAGGGTTTTGGTGAGGAAAATGATTTGTCATAAGGAATCCAAAAGACCTTTTGGAAAATGAATCCAAGGGTCAAAAACATGTACTTATATGTGTATCATTCTAATTTATTGCACTCAACACTCATATTTCAATTCTTGTCTTCCAACAATGGTATTTGAGCTTGGGCGTTCTCCAAACCATGTCAGGTCAGGGATTCCCTTAACCTTGTCCTCAATTGTTTCTCTATCGAGTGCTTGTTTTCTCTTGCTTAAGGTTTATGTTTGCTGCACATCCATTTTGCAGTATCTGAGGGCTTCTCTAGGTGTTTCATCTACTCTCTTCGATGCCATTTTATTTACTTGATGCCATTTTCTCGACGCTCACAAGCTCTCTCTATTCTTGATCTTGCCCTCTTTTCACACTGACTTCGTAACTTGCCTCTACTCATTACTCCCTTTTGACAATTCCAAACAATACTGACTTCCAATTTTTTGTTGATGCTGTTAAAAAAGTGGAGCAATGGTGCTACTTTTTGAGAATTTTTCTTGGCAAAAACATTAGGGTTTGTACCATAGAGTAAAGAACTTGTTGGTTCAACACATCAAAGCTTGAGCCCATTACAACTCTTTTAAATTATCTCTTTTCTAATTTGTACTCACTGTTGTTGTCGTCTTAACCCATTTGTGTCTCTGTATGTTCTCACTCAATGACATGTCAACTGTTAACTATCCAAGGTTATTGTAATGGTGATTGTAGTGCTCTTAGTATCCTAGTTGCTAAAGAGAATGAAATATGATGAAGTAAGGATTTGTTGCTCACACTAGAGCTTTTGAGAAATCGAGATAGATGTGACACTTTTGTTGGCCACCTGCATTAGTGAAATTACCAAAATCACAACATCAAAGGCTCTTACAATGATGATGTGTTCAGGGATATCATTTAATTGTTACAACTTTTAGTGGTTTAGAAATGTTGCATGGAAATGGGTACTCATACCATATTGATATATGGAGAGCTAGAGTGATTGTCCTAGTCATGATTTGGGACACCTAGCCTCCCATTCCCTCTACCAATTCAATTCAATTGAGAGCCAAGTCTTTTGGACTAAGGACAGTATAAATCTTCCTACTACACAATATTATTCATTCATGAACAAATTAAGCTGTTGGGATTTCCACCTACCTTGTAATCAAGATTTCAAATCTTGGACTTCTACAACTAATCTTTGGGTCCAAATCTATCTCGGTTTATAAAACCCTTCTATGTTTGATAGATGGACAATTCTTTGTATTGCGAAGTCACAGAGTCAACTTTAATACATTTAATATGTTGTACTTTTTAAAATTGCATTGTAAATGGGTGCATTTTCAGTAGAAGTTTACACCTTTATTGAGTTGGCCAGATGGAGGATCATAGTTTCTGATCTTCATCTTTGTGAGTATTGTGGAAACATTTTCATCTTATCATCTTTGACAGGCTGGATCGTATAAGTGTTTGACAACTAGGTTTCTAGTTTTGAATCTTTGTCAATCAAGCATGTACAAGTGAGCTTGAGCCATAGCTAGAACTAGAGCCTCAAGTTTGAGTTAGAGTCAAAGTCATGAGCTTAATTCAGTTTGTGGTCTTCCTGAAATCCCTGTTAGTAGAAGACTTACAGCTTTTGGTAGACATCAATTTGTGGTCATCTTCAAATTACCACTTGCGAGTAATTCTAGGTAGCATAAGATGTTTACTTCTAGCTAAATAAGGAAATGTTTCAGGAATTGTTGAGTTTTATAGGCAAGTTCCATAATTTGTAGCCATCTTCACATTGCAACCTCTAGATTCTACTAGCCACTCGATTTGTGGTCATCCCAAAACCTCTAGGTTTAGAGAGCACATTTGGCCATTGACAAATATCCATTATCTCTTTACATGGACTCACATAGTCCCCTTTGAATTAAGGGGGGAATTTTAGATGTCTAATCCATTAAGGTTATGGTGAGGAATAAGAGTTGTCATTGGGAGTCCAAAAGACCTTTTTAAAGATGAATTTAAAGGGCAAAAATATGTACTTAAATGTGAATCATTCTAATTAATTGCATTCAATGCTCATCTTTCAATTCTTGTCTTGCAACAAAAGGAAATTTGAACTTGAAAGCACTCACAAATAAATGCCTCAAGGGCTTATACTCATGAATAAGGTTGAGGCCAATTGATTCACATAGTTACACATCAACATAAGGAACAATTGAGATCATGTTAGTATCAAGTGGTGGTTTCCAATTGGTGCACCATCACCATCTTAGTCCTTTGGCATTTGTATTTTTATTTGTCAATGAATATTTACACACATCGAGTTATCATGCCAATTATGTTTTCGCTTTTAGTGAATTAAGATTCACTACTTTATTTCCAAATGAAAAAGAGAGCTTCATTTTAAACAATATGCAAAGTTGCAATGCATTGAGCAATGTGAAGAAGTTTATCTTATACTGGGTTAGCTTCCAAGATTTGGCAAAAGGTCTTTGCAAAACTTAGAAAATTAAGTCTATAATGATGTAAACTTGAGTCTGCATTGATTAGACAAATTCACAAAATGAAAACAAAAGGGTTAATGATTTTTTTTTCTCAACATAACTTGAAATTTGGTTGGGCCATGCCCAAGTTTTAGAGACAACAATTGGATTTGTATATGATCATGTATAACCTCTAGTAGGATTGTATTTTTGGAAGGCTTTGTATAATTGAGAATCCCTCGTTCAATTCCCCATGGAATGAAAGGAGCTCTAACTTAGCCTCTTTTCCTTATTTAAGCATAGGATTGGGTGATTCATGTTGGTTGGTTACCAGATATATTTTGTTAAAGATTCTTTGGATTTTTTCTTTATAACCGTAGTCCACATGACCCCTATACTTTCTCCACCTCTTGGCAATGGTTAGAGGAATCGAGAGACCACAAGAATAGATGCTTCATTATTGATATGTTAATGTTAGGCAACAATGGTATGTTCTATGCTTTAGAGCAATTTTAATTCAATTTCTTTATGAGCCCAATATCAATTTCAGTTTAGCAATCACATAAAAATATAAGTAAAACGCTGATAGAACATAAACATAAACAGTGGAAGACAAGCCAAGAGAAGAGGACACAAGATGTGGCACCAACCGAGGACAAACCCCAATGTGGGGAAACCTTTGATCAAATATTCTTTTAGTCTTCAATAGTCCAGCATAGCGAGATAGTACAATTTACAAATTCTGATAATTTATAACAACAACAAAAGAGCCTTAACAAGAAAAGTCAACGTTGGTCAACATGGCAGATTTGACCCTTAAAGATTTGGTCAGCTTCGGTCTCCAAACATCAAGATGAAACAACCCTCAAAAGGGTGGAATTCATCCCAGTCAAAGTTTGGTCAAACTGTCAACTTGCAGTTAGCCCTAACCATAGTCAACGTTGGTCAAACAATATGGATTGCTTCGATTTTTGTGCCCAGAAATGCGTCTTGCCCAAATAGAATTTTCCCTGACAAAAATGCAATCAAACTAGTCAACGTTGGTCAAACCCTTACTGAAATTTGGTCAACGCTGGTCAACGTCCAAAATAGAAAAAATGGTTGTCCTTTCCTTCGCACGGGTGGAGAGAGAGGCTACCCATAAATCCACACCCAATCAAATGAGGAGAGAGAGATGTGTGAAGATGAGTGATGTCCAAACGAGGATGAGGCATTATGTTTTATAGATTAACGTTGAGGATGGATAGATGTGACTGTTGGGCTTCTGAGCCTACATGAGTTTGCTGGCCGACCTTGACCATTTGTCCATAATCAAAATAAATTCATAACTTCATTTGTACATGTCAGAATAGGATGATCTTTAGATCAATCCTACGCCTCTCGAAGAGAGGAATCCAAGAAAAATATCAACTGTCATAAATAAGATGACCCATTTGGAGTTTGCCCTAGTTGCCAATTTTAACACTCCCTCTCAACTAGGGAGAACTCCACCTACTAATCCATCTACTAATTTGTACTATCTCTGCCATCCATGCATTGCTCTGCTGAACTATGAAGAAGAAGAAGTGATTGAGAATGTATCATACCATTCTCTACTGACCCAAAGTCAGTCCCAATCAAAATAAAGTGTCTCATACCACTCTTACTGACCCGAAGTCAGTTCTAATCGAAAAGAGAGTATCTCATACCACTCTTACTGACCTGAAGTCAGTTCCCATTGATCCCAAATCAATATCGGACATCCTAACATAGGGAGTACGGTAATACACGATGCGTCCATCGGTAGTACTATGGTCCCTATCCTCATTTCCCTACTCATTGGTCATATGAGAGGTACTTCCCATGAGTCCCAGACTGCATGGGTAGGATGTCTCGGCAGGAGAAGGATGAACCCCTCGTCCTGCTCACATGTCACCAAGGGGTATCACAAGGGAATGATGAACCACTCACCCTGTACACAACAAACCGCTAGGGGAAGGTTGAACCACTCACCCTATGGTTGCTCACTGCTCCAAGAAGTACCCCAAGCCCCCCGGAGCTCCCAGAGCTCAATGTCCATCTCATATAGGACCCTCATAAGAGGGTCTCTCCACGACTCCAAGTCGTTCTTGGAAGGCCAAGAATTTGACCTTCCCCATGGGATTTGTCAGAATATCGACGACATGCTCATCAATCCCAATGTGATGGAGCCTTATTGCTCCTCGTTGTACCATATCCTGGATAAAGTGGTACCTGATATCTATATGCTTGGAGTGATCATGAAACACGTTATTGCAAAGGATCACGGTGGTATCCAACACATGTCCAAACAACTCACTAAAGAGCTTCCTCAACCAGACAACTTCACAGGAGGCCATACTAGCAGCTATGTATTCAGCCTCAGCAGTGCTCAAGGCAATCGATTTCTGCACCCTGCTCATCCAGGATATTGAAACAGAACCCAAAGAAAAACAACATCCAAAAGTGCTCTTGCAATCCACCACACTGCCAACCCAATCAACATCAGAATAACCATGCAACCTCACATTTCAGGCAGTGTATCTCAGTCCATGAGTGATTGTACCCTGAAGATATCTCAGATGATTCTTGGCGCAATCCAATGAATATGATGAGGCTCAACCATGTATTGTCTTAATGTGTTAACTGCAAAACATATGTTCGGATGAGAGTTCACCAAGAACATTAGTGCTCCTATTAGTTGACGATACTCAGAAGCATTTCCCAATTCAAGTCCAACAACACATAACTTCTTAAAGTTCCATTGGAGTAGTCATAGGCTTGCAGTCCACCATCCCAAATCTTTCCAATATCTTCACAACATATTTTCCTTGAGAGAGGAAAATTTCACTTGGCTTTTGCCAGACCTCCAACCCTATGAAATAGTGCATCGGTCCTAGGTCCTTTATCTCAAATTCAGAAGCCAATTCCCTCTTACATTTGTGAATGAGAGGGTCTGCACCTGTCAGAAAGAGGTCATCCACATAAAGTACCAGAATGAAAGGTTTATCATTTTCAACCTTAAAGTAAAGGTTTGGATCGGCTTCACTTCTAGTGAATCCCAACTTTATCAGATAGCTATCGATCCTCTCATACCAAGCCCAGGGTGCTTGCTTCAATCCATAGAGAGCTTTCTTCAACTTGCATACATGAGATTCATGATCATGAACTTCAAACCCCTCGGGGTGTTCCACATAGAATTCCTCTTTGATTGAACATGCAAGAAGGTGGTCTTGACATCCAACTAATGTAGGTTCCATCCTTGTGAGACAGCAAGAGGTATATTGAGCAGATGGTGGTGCATCGGGCAACAGGTGCAAATATCTCATTGTAATCTACAACTTCCTTTTGAGTGAAGCCTCGAGCAACAAATCAAGCCTTGAACTTTTCTACACTGACATCAGCTCCATGCTTGATTTTGTAGAGCCACTTAGAAGTGACAACCGATTTGTCCTAGGGTCTAGGTACCACTTCCTAGACATCATTCTTCACAATTGACTCGTATTCTTCATTCATAACATCCTTCCATACTTGTTGCTTCACGACTTCTTCGAATGATGAAGGCTCGTTTTGAATGATAGTGCTCATGGCAGTCAAATATCCTTCATACCTATTCGACTTCTTGCTTTCATGGAAAGTCTCCCTTGGTGCAATGTGCCTCTCGGCATCTTCGAGAGTCTCCCTAAGCCATGAGGGTCTCCTCTTGGAGGAGTAAGGCTCATGAGGGAGTGGATCAATAGGATCCATAGGTTCATCAACATCAGAGATTGTTTCGTCCTCTTTTTCACCTTGATTTCCAGTGTTAGCTTCTTTGTCCTTCCTTGGGATAGGAAGGTTGTTGATCTTCTTGAGGGCCATATCTTCGTCGAAGGTGACATGATGACTTATCTCAACTTCCTTTTGACCAGCCACATAAATTCAATATCCCTTAGAATTTTCACTATAGCCCACAAAGGTTCCCTTCTTCCCAGATGCACCCAATTTTCTTCTTTTCTCTTTCGGCACATGAAAATATACGGGGCTTCCAAAAATTCTAAAATGAGAGACATTGGGTTTTTACTAGTGAACATTTCTTTGGGAGACTTGGAGTCCAATGCTTGATGAGGGCATCAGTTTTGAACATACACAGCAGTATTTGCAGCTTCAACTGATAGAAACTTCGGAAGGCCTTGATCCTGAAGCATAGCACAGATAACTTCTAGAATAGAGTGATTCTTCCTTTCAGCCACACCATTATGTTTGGGAGTGTATGGTGTTGTAGTCTCCCTCTTAATGCCAACTTCTTTGCAATAATCTTGGAATTCATTGGATTCGTGCTCGGTCCCATTATCAGTCCTCAATATCTTGATTTTCTTCTTGAATTGGTTTTTGATCAAGGCTTTGAAGTGGCGGAACCAGCTGAACACTTCATTCTTCTTCTCCAAGAAGTAGATCCAGGTATTGTGAGAATAATAATCCACAAAGGTGGGATAATATAAGTATCCTCGCAAGGAGTTTATGGGCATCATACCAGATATGTCGGAGTGGATCAATTGTAATATGTCTGTGGGCTTACTATTACTTGAGGGGAGTTGTCCCCTTGTAATTTTTTATGCGGCACATCCCGAAAATACACCTTCATGCTCTACTTTGAATTTGGGCATACCTGTCACCATCTGTCTCACATCGGGTAGGGTCTTATAATGAAGATGGGCGAATCTCTAGTGCCATAGTTCAAATTGTAGAGATGTGTCGCAAGACATGGCTCCTGATGGACTTCCTCCAACTTGATACAAAGTGTTAACCCTAAACCCAAGAGTAAAATCATCCTTGAAATTTCTTTTCCAAACATGTACCTTTCCATTGATAAAATCCACCTTGAATCCTTTATCTTCCATCGCTGAAATGGATACCAGGCTCTTCTTGAGATCGGGTACATATAGTACTTCTTGCAAATGAATAATGTTACCTTGATTCAATTGAAGGGTAACATTCCCTAGTCCCTTCACGGGATAGGTGGCATCGTCTCCAAGGATGATCTCCAAGTTTGTCTCCTTTTCTATCAGATTAGAGAGGGCTTCCTTGTATCTGGTGAAGCACCTTGAGGCACCACTATCAATTAGCCAATTTCCCAAAATGTCTGGAGGAGAGGTAGTGGAGAGGGCCGATATAAGATAGTACTCTTTTTGCCATTGGACCTGCCATTCCTTTGATCGTTGTTGTTGAAGTTGCCCCTGGAGTTGTTATGATAGTCATCATCTCGAGGTGTATCCCTTTTATTAGGACACTCCTTTGCATAGTGGCCAAACTTATTGCAAACAAAGGATATTCCCTTCCTTCCATTTTTGAATCCCGGTCTTCCTTTACTTTGCTTCTTTGAACTTGCATTTTTCTTCCTCTTGGCATGAGTGGAGAATGCAGTGGGGTTGCTTCTATTAGAAGGCATTTCTTGCTCCACCATTCTTGTTTCTTCTTGAATGGATCTTGACTTCAATTCTTCAAACCCTGGAATTCAATCATTGTTGAATATAGTGGTTTTGAATACATACCACTCAGGTGGGAGTCCTCCAAGGGTGGTGAAACTAATTTCCCTATTAGGAATGACTTCTCCAATCAAGAGTAGATCATTCTTTATCTCAGTAATCCTCAAGAAATAGGATTGAATGTCCTCGTCCCTGCCCTTCTTAATATCCTTCAATTTATTCTTGAGAAAGAGAATTTGATTAGCATTACTAACCTTGAACATGTCGACCAACCTGTCATATATCTCCTTGGAGGTCTTCAATTCAGAGATATAGGCCACCATATGCTTGTCAATGGAATCCTTGATAATCTTCTTCACTTTGACTTAAGCCTTATTGTACTTGGTCTTCACAGCAGTCGATGCATTTGAAGGAGGCTCAGGGATTTTACCCTGCACATAACCCATCACTTCCTTCTCTTCCAAGGTCGAATCAAGAGACATTTTCCATCCATGATAGTTAGATTTATCATGGAGCTTGTCTTCAGTGGGGAAGTAGGATGAGGAACCCATTGAGTCTTTTGTCCTTGTCCAATTGTCTTTGGTGATTGCTCTTTCACTCTTGCTTGGGCTTTGTCTTCACCTCAACTCTGATACCATTTTAATTTTAGGCAACAATGGTATGTTATATGTTTTAGAGCAATTTTACTTCAATTTCTTTATGAGCCCAATATCAATTTTAGTTTAGCAATCATATAAACATGTAAGTAAAATGCTGATAGAACATAAACATAAACAATAGAGACAAGCCAAGACAAGAGGACACAAGATGTGGCACCAGCCAGGGACAAACCCCAATGTGGGGAACCCTTGATCAAATCTTCTTTTAGTCTTCAATAGTTCAACAGAGAGAGATCATACAATTTACAAATTATGATAATTTATAACAACAACAAAAGAGCCCTAAACAAAAAAGTCCATGTTGGTCAGCATGGCATATTTGACCCTTAAAGATTCGGTCAACTTCACTCAACTTCGGCCTCCAAATAGAAAGATGAAACAATCCTCAAAAAAGTCGAATTCAACCCAGTGAAAGTCTAGTCAAACTATCAACCTGTGGTCAACCCTAACCATAGTGAACGCTAGTCAAATAGTATGGATTGCCTCAATTCCTGTCCCCTAAAATGCGACCTGCCCAAACAGAATTTCCCCCAACAAAAACACAGTCAAACAAGTCAACGCTGGTTGGTCAACTCTGGTCAAACCCTTCTTGAAATTCGGTCAACACTGGTCAACGTCCAAAACAAAAAAATTGTTGTCCTTTCCTTCACACGCATGGAGAGAGAGGCTGCCCAGAAATCCATACCTAATCAGATGAGGAGAGAGAGATGTGTGAAGATGAGTGATGTCCAAATGAGGATGAGGCGTCATGTATTTATAGGCTAATGTTGAGGATGAATAGACATGACTGTTGGGCTTCTAAGCCTACATGAGTTTAATGTCCGACCTTGACAATTTGTTCATAATGAAAATAAATTCATAACTTCATTTGTACATGTCAGAATGGGATGATCTTTAGATCAATCCTACACCTCTCGAGAGAGGAATCCAAGAAAAATATCAGCTGTCATAAAGAAGATGACCCATGTGGAGTTTGGCCCTAGTTTCCAATTTTAACATGATACTTATGCAAAGTGTTGTTCAATTATAATACATGTTAATAAGTAGTCACTTTTGTAGTGGTAGGTTTGATATATCACTCATGAGCACATTAGACTAGGGACCCATGAACATTCTCCAAATGTTTTAGTGAGAAATAAATCCAACTCGTGTTCATTCGAGGGATCATAGGGAGACTTAGGGAGAATTGGGGATGAGAATGGAAGTGCGATGTCATCTCCAATCCCTCAACCATACTAGATGAAATTGTAGTTTGAGCTTAATGGAGGGATTCTTAGAAATCACGTTGTTGATCATATGCTCCATAATTAATTTGTTTGGATGGGCCAAATGGAATTCTATTTTCAAATTTGATGAGCCCTTCCAAGATGGGCCTTTTTTCCAAAGAGGTTTGTGAGATTTTATGGTTTGTTGAAATAATTGTTTCATTGAGAACTAGGTTATTTCTTCTTGCATTTTACCATCAAACAACAAAACATGTGACCACTAGAGGAAATGGTAATTGAAGTGACATGTTTTTAGTAAGTCATCACTCACACTTGAACTCATACGATATGTTAGCTACAAATGTAACTTTCACTTCTCCATGGATTGGGGGAAAATAAAGTGTTTGGAAATGTAAGGCTTTCAAGGCATTTCTACCCATAAGGAATTGGAAGTTATAACATTTATAGGAAATAATTTCCATGCTCTTCTTCTTCGAGTGTTTTGGCTATTCCATTTACAACAAAGCTCTTGTGCTTGAGTATACACATGAATAATCCTCATTTAAAACAAATATAATAATAATAAGGTTAATTAAACATCAAGAGCCCCACACCCCTTGACTGTGTGTGTGTGTTCGACTCACCCATGTGGAGATTTGAATCAGTGATATATCACAGGGAGTACCTTAATAGTGCACTCATTCACCACCTTTCCAAAGTCCCATGGGTAACCTTGTGTTTAATCAATGGATATTTACACATTATTATGAGATTGATTATAATATTATTTGATATTTTGTGATACATTTGCAGAATTACTTTGTCAATCTTGTAATAAATATGAATTGTTTATTCCATTTGGTAGCGGATCCTCGAGTTGATTCCTTGTGGGTTTATCATTGTTCACAAGAGCCATCAATTTAGCCAAAATTGTGGGTTGATTTTATTTGTCAAAGTGTGGAGAATTTGAACAATGCTTATTCATTGCTTGTGTTGCTTAGAGATAATAGTATTTGTTGCCACAACCTTCTTATATTTTTGTCACAATCATCGACCAAGCATTCTATTAGGTCAAGGAATGACTTCGCTTGGTTGTTTAATTTCATTAACTCAATGCTATATATATATATATATATATATATATATTAATGGAGGTTGCTATTCAATTCACTTTGTATAAGGCATTGCTAGGCTTCCTCATGGCACATTTCATCTAACTACATATTATGTACAATTACAATAACCCTAAAGGATTATGTATCTAACATTCGTCTCTTATGCCGAAGGGGTGTTTGTGAGTCGAAATATCATTCTAAATATACCACAAACACCCCTTCGCCATAAGAGACAAATGTTAGACTTTGGTGAAAATGTTTGTACTATGCTCATTTCTAGAAAAATGTCTCAAATGAATAGTCTTTGTCTCGACGTGATATCGAATTAAATGGCATTTTTTGTTGATGTGCTTGGTTCAATCATGGTATTTGAGATTCATAACCAACTTGATTGTAGAAGTGTTGTCAACTAGAAGAAGAGTAAAACTCACTTGTTTCTTTCGCAAATCTTCAAGTATTTCCCTAAGTCACATAATCTTCTTTGTTGTTTCAAAAAATGCCACATGCTTTGCCTCTATTTTTGAATCCATCGGAATTGACTATGTGTTACATGCAAGAGACGACTGCGTATCCAATATTGATGAGATAGCTTGAAGTCAACACTCCATTTTCTTTATTCTCATCAAAGTTTGAATCAAAATATCCAATCTAGTTGAAGTGAACCATCTTGGAATACTTGAAACAAAAGCCTTGAGCTCTTTTCATGTATTTCATAATTATTTTTACAACATACCAATGCCCTTCATGAGATTTTGCATGAACTTGGAATGAATCCCAATAACACATAGAATATTTGGTCTGGTAGTGATATGGTAGATATTACTTCCCATAAGTTGCATGTACTTGTTTGCATCCTCAAATTTATTCCCTTCTTTTGATATGAGCTTAATTTTTTCTTCCATTGGAGTAGAAAGATGGGTTACACTCAACCATTCCAAATTGGTTCAATAATTCTCCAATATACTTCTTTGGGATATGAATATGTACTTTGGATGTTGAGCAACTTCAATGCCAAAGTAGTAGTGAAGGTGTGTCAAATCTGTCACCTCAAAGCCTTTTTTCAACTCTTTCTTTATGGATACAATATAACTTCATTGTTTCTTGCTATCAATAGATCCTTTACATCCACTACAAGATACACACCAATTTTATTTTCTTGAAAAATAATTGCATCATCAAGATTAAAGTGTTTGAAATTCAATTTTAGAGGATGCTTACTTAACATTTCATACCAGAGTCATGGTGCTTGGTTTAGTCATACAAATATTTGATGAGTTTACATGCTTTTTGTTCTTGTCCTTTCACAACAAAACTTTCCGATTAAGACATGAAGACATTCTCTTTCAAGTTCCCATTCAATAAAGTTGTCTTGAAACCCATTTGATAAACTTTCCATCTATTCCTTATTGCCAAGGTAAATAGAGTATGGATGGTGGCCCACTTTGTTGTGGGGGCAAACGTCTCCTCATAATCAACACCTTCTTTTGTGCAAACCTTTTTTCCATGAGGATTGCTTTGTGGTTGTTAAGTGAGCTATCTGATTTGTACTTGTTCTTGAAGATCCAACTGCATTCAATTGGTATGGTTGTAAATGAAAGATCCACCAACTTCTTGTGCCATTCTTGATGAGCGTCTTGTATCACTTTATTGCTTCTTTCCCCTCATCAAGAAAAACGATTCAAAGGAAGCTAGTTAAAAGTTAGTAGATAAATTCAATTCATAGCCATATGAACATCCATATCATCCATATCACTTAAATCATAATTATCTATGTCACCTCCATCTTCTTTGGTGAAACATGTCATTCTTGTCTTTCTGACCTCACAAGGACGAATACTTTCAAGTGTTTTTATGAGCTGCTTTGGTAGAAATTTATAAGATGGTCTAAGTTGCTCCACTAATTGAGACAGTGATACATTTTCGTCAAGGTTCAATCCTCTCAATCACATCATCCAATGGATCTTCCTAATTTGATGAAGTGGTCCAAACTTGAGGGGGATATGGTGCTTCAAAAGGAGATTCCAAAGATTGATCTAAGATAGGGACCCCTCTTCAAGATGCGAAATCTCATAATCAAATTCATGACATGTCTTTTTTCCCCAATTAGGTTGAACTTAGATTGGGGCCAATGCTAGTATTAGATGGAAGAACAATTTTCCCACCTACATGACACTGCCACTAGGATTATCAAGGCTTGATAGCCTCGATGTCCCATGAGGTTGTTTTTATCCCCCATAGGTGGCCCTCACCCTTAACCCTTCCCAATGATATTTGAACCAATGATCTAATGGTGACTAAACTCCATAAAAACTAACTAGTTTACAGCTCATGGGTAAATTCATGATGTCTTTACATGAGAGAATCTATTAAGATGATCAAGTTGTTGCTAAACAATTTTTTCATTCTTTAAAGATTCAAGAATAAATACATCTATGGAAAGAATAAACTTCTTCTTTACTTCATTGTAAAGGCAACATGCCTTGGTGGTATTTAGTACCCCATGAAGTTTGTTTCTTTACACCTTTGCCATCAAAGGATAGTAGGTGGGACTAAATACCTTGAGATTACCATACCACATTTCATAAGGAATCCTATTTCTAGGAGCATGGGATGGTCACATATATTTCATGTATATTGCACATAGAACTACATCAATTCAAAACATCAATTTTACATTTTTGAAAAACGTCATGAAACATATCATATTTAGAATAGGCATGTTCATCCCTTTAGCTACACCATTTTGTTGAGTTGTATAATAATGTGGTTTGATGTTGAATCCATCTTGGAGAAAAATATTTTCAAATTCATAAGATGTATATTCTCCTCCATTATTAGTATGAAGAGAGCAAACATGTGATTGTGCTTTATTTTGAATCCATATATGAAATTTTTAAAATTTTTGAAAGCTTGAGATTTATCTTTCAACAAGTACACCAACACATCTTGGTGTAATCATCAATAACATACATGATATATTTATTAACATTAGTAGATGGAACAAGCATTAGGCATACAAATAAGACTGTATTAGAATGTATACTCTAGACGTGGAATCATGGAAGGGTTGTTTACTATGTTTTCCAATGATACATGCATCACATTGCTTCACATTCTTAGGAATAGTAGACATTAAAAAATACTATTCTTTTTCAACAAATAAAGCTTGTCATAATTAATATGCTCAAATCTAGCATGCCATAGAAGACTAGATGGCCATGCACTTTCATTGCGATGGGAAGCATATGTCCCTTTCAACTTCAACAATGTTTCATTCTCCACTCTAATCATGACAACCATTTTTTTGGAAGCCTTCTTATCTCAACTATTCCATCTAAGATATGATGAAGTGGCTTTTTTATTGAATTTGCATGTGGGACAACAAGTTCCTTTGCATCTTTGGAAGATAAATTCCATCGCGGAGAAGAAAAATTAGGAATCCAGATAATTTAAGCTTGAATATGTCAACTCATAGGGGTTTGAGACTTGATTTATATGCAAAATACACTATACAATCTACATTGTCATTGAAATATTCAAAGTATTTTAAAAAGGTCATGTGGCATGTTGCACTTGTGTCAAGTAGACATGCATATCTCCAAGAAGCAAATGAAGTATGCAATAATTCTTCAATTACTTCAATATTTCAATGGGGAACAATGTAATGACCAAATTCAAGTGATCTACCTTTCATTGGAGGTGTTTTACCTTTGATGTTCTCCCAGGGGATTTTGCATGTCACTGCACCATGTCCTTTTTTACCACAATGAAGATAATGTCTCTCCTTGATTGTCTCTAATCCATACCTCTTGGATGCTTTCTTCCATGTCCTCTTCGACTTCCATTTTCAACTGGAGAAGGCAACAAAAAAACAGGAGGGTGAGCAAGTTGCGGAGAAGGAGCATGGTTTCTCCCTCAATCCACATGATAGAGCCAAACATAAAGACATGTCTAAGAGATTGTACCACTCTCCTTGGGAGGTGAGAGCTCATTAACATGTTGAGATGTTGTAGTGTGGAGGGGTGGGGTGGAATGAGACTTGTCTTATCAATCCCTGTCCCCATTAAAAATACAATAACACTTCCTTGGAGTAAATATTTTAAATTTTATTTATTTATAAGTTTTTGTTTTTAATTAAATTTATAGAAGTTTTAAGTATTAATTAAAAAATAAATTGGGAAAAAATATTTAAAATATCTATATCTTATATATATATATTATATATATATTTTTATTTATATATATATATATATATATATATTATAAATTTATTGTAATAAATAATAACTTTTTAAGTTATTTAAAATATTCAATAAATAAAATATAAAATGTTAATTTAATTTAATATATATATGGTGTAATTCTAGGTGGTATGATTTTCTTTGAATAATGGTGATTAGATGGCATGATTTTCCTTGAATAATGGTGATGAGTTGGCCTGCATTCAAAGATTCAGGGATAGTAGTCAGTGCATCCAGGGATTCAAGGATAGCTAGTGATCGCTGTCTTCTAGTTTGACAACTCGATAACTTTTTAAGTTATTTAAAATATTCAATAAATAAAATATAAAATGTTAATTTAATTTAATATATATATGGTGTAATTCTAGGTGGTATGATTTTCTTTGAATAATGGTGATTAGATGGCATGATTTTCCTTGAATAATGGTGATGAGTTGGCCTGCATTCAAAGATTCAGGGATAGTAGTCAGTGCATCCAGGGATTCAAGGATAGCTAGTGATCGCTGTCTTCTAGTTTGACAACTCGGATTCAGAGATAGTAGCCAATGATTATTGTCTTTTGATTTGACAACTCACTTATGATGACAACTCACTTATGATAAAATTTTCCATATATATTTTTATATTAATTTTTAATTAAATATATATATATATATAATATATATATATATATTATATTATATAATTAATTATTAATATTGTATTTAAAATATGTAAAGAGCATAGCATATTATCTAAATTTCTAGAAGACCATGAAACATGAACATATTTCACTCCCTGTGATATAGATGACTTTATCAAAATATTAAAAGTTTATATATATATATTTTTAAATTATTTGTAATTTATTGATAATTATAAATATCAAGAAGTAAAACTTAAGCATTCATAAACTCAATTTGATTGGTATGAATATTTGTCCTATATTCGTGAGATAATCAATTTTTTTACAACATTGTAATTGTTTGGTGAACACATACATTGCACGACACTATTAACCATTATTAATTATAATATTATTTTGAACACATACAAGGTAACGACGTGAATAAGATAACATGACCAACAATTACCTAAGTATTAACATTGTTGAATTTAGTGAAAGTAGATTTGTAATGACACTATTTGCTATTATTAATTATAATATTATTTTGAACACATAAAAGGTGATGTGATTCGTATAACATGGCCAACAATTACCATAAGTATTGACATTGTTGAATTTAGTGAAAGTAGATTTGTAATTTAGGTGATGTGATTAGTATAACATGACCAACAATTACCATGAGTAGTGACATTGTTGAATTTAGTGAAAGTAGATTTGGAATTTTTTTTTACAGACATAGAACAACAAAAAAAACGTGAACATTTCAAATTATAAAAAATCTTTGTAATATAAATTAGTAATAGAGAATTGGAAAAATGACTATAATTTTAAAAGAGTGTGGAATGACCTGCGAGTTAGTTTTTGAACCCAAAGTTTTAGATTACAAAATAAGTTTATCATCCAGCAATGTTTTATTTTGAGAAGATTTAATGTAAAGGAGTTGATGATTTATATGTATTTGCGTGAATGATATTTTGGAAAAGCTTAATTAGCCTAAATATTTAAATTAAATAATTTAATTTATAATAATGTGTATAATCTTTTTTTAATTAAACTTTATAATTTAATATATTACTCTATATAGTTATGTGGGTTGTTTTTTGTTTTTGTTTTTGTTTTTTATTTGTATGTAGTGAATTATTTTTGTATTATTTTTATTTATTTATTTATTATTTGATTTGATTTGATTTAATTTATTTTTTATTTTTTTAAAATGATTTGAATAAGTTTTTTGAAAAATTTAATATTTAGTTAGCATTGTTTATCATTTATTAGTTTATGTGTTTGTAAATATAATCATTCTTGAAAATAATTAATTAATACATTATTAATCCCATGATTTCGCTGGGTGTTTTTATAAGGATTTTGTTAGTTTATTGAAAATTTAGTGATTATGAAGTGTTTGAAAATCAATAAGGTAAGATTAGTTAAAGAATGTTTATTTAAATATTATGGTATGACGTGTATTATATGTTTATTCTTTATTAGTTTACATGTTTGGAATAAAATCAATTTTAATTTCTTTTAATATATAATCTAAATATTTTCTTAGTGTTTATAAAGTTTTATGAATGTAATTAATTATTGTAAGAATATATTTTTAATAAATGATGAGACCTAGATGTTTATTATTTATTGGTTTATGTGTTTGATATGAAAACATCATTTTTAATGTTTAAATCTATCATCTAAGATCTAGTGATTTTATTAATGTTTATAGAGATAATGTAGATGATTATGAGGTGTAATGGGAGGTAATCATAAGTTGGGGGTTTTATTAATATAATTAATTAGAAAACTTTAGAAATGATTATTATATATTAATTGTTTTTAATAACTAATATGAGTTTTTAGAGTGTAATGATATTGATAGGAGTTAGTTAGATCTATACTTTGAAGGTTTTGTTAATAAAGGTTTCCACGTATTGCTTATTTTTAAGCTTTCATCTTGGTTCATGTTGTTTTTCCTTTTTTCAATTTCTAAAGCTTCCTTAATCTTCCTTTTTAATTAATGGTTTCCTTAATGACGAGTCTGGTTTCTTCTATGTAGATGTGGTGTGCGGAAGAACATGCATGTTCTGCTAAGGCGGATTTAGAGGCTCTATCTCTACAAATGTCATGGCTTCTTCTATGCAGATGTGGTGTGCAGAAGAACATGCATATTCTGCTAAGGTGGATTTAGAGGCTCTATCTCTACAAATGTTGGCAACATGTTCTTTCAGTCTAATGTTGAGGGATCAGCCAGTTTCTCCTATGTATTCTTTTTCGTAGGAGCAGGGGATAATGTATACTCCTTTCTGTAAGCTCAGGTTTACAGGGTCTTTGACATAGTTAGTTAGTTTCCCTATTGTGTTGTGGGGAGTGAAGGCTACATTGATATTATGTATTTTTCATAAATACTATTAATTTAATTATTTATAAATGTTGTAAAATATTTTTTCTTTTAAATGTCATCAGTATGATTAATTATAATTGTTATAATATGATTAAATAAGGAATGAGATTTTAAAATTAGTCTTTGCTTTTGTTAGTTTTAATACAGTTTGAATGGGCCCAATGGTTAAGAGTATGTGTTTCTTTTTAAAAGGTTATAGGTTCAAAACCAGAAGGGTAGGGTAGAGTAGAGTATGTATGCCCTCCTAGACTTAGTGGGGGTAGAGTAGAGTATGTATACCTTAGTAGACTCAGGGGTTACTGCATGGAGGTGGGTCCCTTATCCCACAAACAAGAGGGGAGGTGGGTCCCTTATCCCACAAACAAGAGGGGAGGTGGGTCCCTTATCCACAAGCAAGAGGGTCTCATACACTAATTTGGTGTTGGGCCCCTTATCCTACAAACAAGAGGGTATCATACACCAAATTTTGGTGTGGGTCCCTTAAATCCCACAAAACAAGAGGGGAGGTGGGTCCCTTATCCCACTAACAAGAGGGTCTCATAACACCAATTTGGTGTGGACTGTACTGAGACCTTAAATTTTGGATATATTATATATATAATATATGTTTTGAAAAAAAAGAACCCTCATATTGTTAAAATAGTTTAGTTATTATATATATTTTAATAAAAGTGATTTTTTTGAAACACATTTTATAATTATTTATTAGTTGGGGAGGTGGGTCCCTTATCCCACACAAGAAGGGTCTTATAAGCATTAATTTGGTGTTTAGCTTGGCCCTCGGACCTGATAATAATAATATAAAATTATATATATAGTATATATATAAAAATATATTATATATATATTATATATATTATAATATATATATATATAAATAAATATAAATAATAAATAACCCATTATATCTTATATATTGTTAAAATAATTTAATTATCATATATATTTTATAAAGTGATTTTTGAAACACATTTATATTATTTATCAAATTTTAACTAACAATTAATTTAATTTTAATTGATTCAATAATTATAATAATTTTAAAAAATCTAAAACTGAAATGAATACTATTAATAGTATTATTCATCATCATTGTCAAACAGTGTATTATAAGTTTGTAAAATAATGATTATATTTACTATTTTCCAAAATCAATAAAATAGATGGTGGAAGATGTCTGAGATAGTATGAATGTAATTTTTATTTCTATCTTTTCATATGAAGAAAAATTATATAATCTAATTTCATAAAAATAAAAAATAAAATATTAATAGTATAATTTATCATCATTGAAATAATATATTATAAGTGACTAGTCTATTATAAGTTTGTAATCTATTATTTTTCCTAAACTCAATAAAATAAATGGAAGATGTTATGAGATAAAATAAATGGGAAAGATGTATGAGATTGTAGAGAATGTAATTTTTTTTTTTTAATTTCTATTTCTTCATATAAAAAAAATTAATATAATTCTATTTTATAAAAAACAAAAATAAATAAAATAAAGATTTATTATAAATAGATAAAAATAAATTTAGAAAATAGTGAAAAACAATAATGAAGAAATATATTACATTGATTTGTTCAATTACATAGTTTTTTCCATTTATAATGAGCAAATGGATCATATACAATGAAATAAATTTTGTTAATTCATTGGTTTGAGTGTCTATTTATATTGTCTATTTCATTGATTTCAATATTTACTTTAATTTTAATGTTTTTGTATTTATGATAAGTATTTATTTCTATATCTATTATATTTCTTTTATTTCTTTTATTGATGATTTACAATATACCAACATATAACCATTGCATTGATTTTATTATTTTAAATATTATTCATCCTACCATGTAAAACAATAATGTCTTTTTATTTCACAGAGGTTATAATGAAGAATATATAAACTCTAAAACCATGATAACATGATACAGTGAATTGATTGGAATGGAAATATTATTGTGATAAATAATTTGAATTATTATATTTTATTACTTTAATACATTTTATCAAATGAAATGAATCCAATAACTAAGCGCAAATAAATTTTAAAAAACATATTTAACAAGTAAAAAAATAAAAAAATTAAAATTTTTTGATTAATTAAAAATATATTACAAAATAAAAATCTTATCATTTTTTATTTGATTAATTTAATGTATATTTACAAATAAAAAAAAAAAAAAACAAAAAAAATCTTTTCATTCAAATATTTCTTTATATTAAAAATATATAATATATATAAATATTATTTTAATATATAAAATGCATTATAGAGATAAAACTAAACATTGAGCACGGTAAATATAAAGTTAAAAAAGAAAATTATTAGAGGGAGAGAGAACTTGATTATTAAAGGGAGAGACCTTATAGTATAGAGGTATGAGGTAATGGTTGTTTCCATAAATAAAATAATATTATATTAAAAATTAAATAAAATAATATTTAATCAACAAATTTAAAAAATCTCAATAATAAATCATTAATGTTAAAAAATATTAAAATACTTCAATTTCTATTTTTTTTATATCAATTTTATTTTCGAAAAATAAAGTAATTGAAAAAAAAAATTAGTTTTTGGTACAAAATTTATAGACTTGAGAGATAACACGTAAAAATAATATTATTGATATTATATGATGTGTAATTCATTATATTCAATTGACATATGATGAAAATGTAGAGAAATGGACAAAAAGTTCAATTTATTTTTTTAGATATGTAAGTAATTTCTTCATTACTTAATATAAAATTTGACAAATAATATGTAAAAGTAATATCATTGATATTATATTATGTGTAATTCATTAACATATAATATTTAAAACATAAATATATAAATAAGAAACATATTTTAATGTTAACTATATATGAAATATTTCAATGTCCCTATTTGTAACGTCCCTGCCGTATTAACTCAACATAAATCAAATAGTTATGAAATAAGTTACGATTCAGTTAGAAAAACTAATTCTTGATGTGGATGAAATCAAGAAAAGAATGGCAAGCATTTAATTCATAAAGCGAATTATGGAGTTAGGATGCTGGGGGGGGATTATTATGCCTTAGTGGCAAAATGTTGGTCACATATTCTATGCTGGCTGATTTGGCGGTGAAGTAATGGCATTCAATGTACCAGAGCTCTAAAATCATTATTTACGATGATTAATGCGTAGTCTATAGGAATGCATTTAACGCACATGGAAAATAGCTATGCAGAATTCCATGCCCAGTTTTTACCCTACACAAGCTTGTGGATATGAAGCATTGAATCTTGATTTGTTAAACATGGGATTCTATTTGGTGGTCCAGTCTCTGATCGACAGAAGCTTATAGATATGAAGTATGGTATCTTGATTAGTTAAACGTTGGATTCTATTCGGTGCACCATGGCATCTAATGGAGTCTTACCATGAGTTTCCACTTCTAGTCTCATCGGCTTGAATTCAAGCGTGGTGTCTGATTTCTTTTTCTAATGCCTCGTTTCGATGTAGAAAGAGAGACGTATTTTGAATAGTGTCAAGCTTGGGTAGAAACCCTTATGACTGTATTGCTGCCTCTCTACATGCATGTTGGAAGGTTCTGAGCCATGCCAATGCGCATCGCTAGGGTATTTAGTTGACATGTTAAGGCAGTTACATGAAGAAGCATTGTTCATTGCAGGAAGATTTGCCATAGAATATTGTTTGCTGGAACACTATGTTGTGTGGAAACCCTTGGAGACATTGCAGATGTCAAAACTTGGGAACACATGACTGCTCGTTAGTGCCGCAGTAGAGAGTCGTAGATTGGCATGAATCGCTGTTGAAGCCACCAACGTGGGATTGATGGCCAGGCAGTTTACTCCTCCAACGAAGTCGGAACGTCAAGATGTAGTAACCGGCTCCCAGTTGCATAACGTGTGTATTTTCCAGTCACGTTACAATTGAAAAAGATAAGTAACTTGCTCTCTTTCTAGAAGGAAAAATATATGTGTTCTATTTCGGTATTTTTTTTAAAGATTTTCCTTGTGTTAAATGTCGAGGCACTTGTCATTCATTTTCTTGAAGAGGGATAAATGCTTAAATGCTTGTGATACTAGCTAATTTCAAGGTTTCTTGTGAAATAGTTATGCATTGCATGCATGATAGAAATTGCTAATGGTGTGCTTCTAAGCACACATATAATCATTATCAACTGTCTTAAAGAAAGCATATGTTTTATAAACACGTAAATGTAGTTTCTTTTTAGGAAAAGTGTGCATACTTCATGTATGAAAATGATGGATTTTTTGAGAGTTCTCTTGAAAACCAAAAAAAATAAAGATTCTTTCCTTAAAATACACATATGAGTAGTGATCATTCAAGAATCAGAATCCATATTTGTTTCATAAAAAGACTATGTGCAATGAAGTAAAAGTAATTGTGTTAGGAAAAACACATGTTGCATAAGGGTAGCTATTATGACATTGAAAATATGGTTTTGGGTGTACGTAAAGAAAGTATTAGGTTGACTTTCTTGGAAATAATAATCGATGTTAACATTCTTAAAAATATTAATCTCTTGAAAGATTGTCTAGCTGGATCAGTTAGGTCGTTTTCTTGATTCTGGTGCATAAAAGGGTAAGTTAACCTTGTTATTTTTTCTTGACTCTTTAAGTATAAAGATGGGTATCAATAAAGATTTCTTGAAAAGGAAGCATGAGGAACTTACATATAGGAATATAGTGAAATGAGGTTATAACGACTTCCTTTAAGAAAGAATAATGTAATTGTTTACATGAAATGTTGATAGAATTCTAGAAAAGGGATTATGTGTTGCATACTTTCAAGGAGGGCTCTTATGGTGGCTCCTATGATAAGTTACTGGATGCGTAAATAATAGTCAATGTGTTCTAAAGATATATTCTTTGTATGGCTAGAAGAACTATTGGGCCATATTTCTTTAGGAAAATGATATGTGATTACTATTATGCTCACATAACTATTATCTTAGCTTCTTGTTGAATGAGATGTGTATGCACACGAGATTTGTGTTAGCTTTCTTTAGAAAGGATATATATTCGCATGCAGGAAAAGACTATAGGTTGTGTGAGAATTCTTTATATATTCGCATGCATCAAAAGTGATAGCTAAGGGACTAGTTCTTTTGACAAAGTTTATGTAAATTTTCATGCAAGAAGATTATAACTGATATTTTAGTTAGTCCCTTCAAAGGAATGCCTTAGTGATTGTGCCCTTTAAGAATATATGTAGTGCTAGTTAATATGATTATTTATAAATGTAATCATGATGCCAATGTTGATAATGAGAACATGGACATGTAAACTAATGTGTTGTATGTTTTAAAGGGAAACATGGACTTGTAAAACTAATTATTAGTTCTCTTAAACAGAAATATGCATTAGTGTGAATAAGCATTGTGAAAAGTAGAATAGGAATTTACTTGAATATATGTACTAGTTAATTAGTATGTTATGCTTGCTCATGCAGATGAGTAGATGTTAAAAGATCTCTTTTAGATGTTGATTATTGATTCATTAATATTGTATCTAATCTTGTTGTCAAATCTTGTTGACGACAACATTGACAGGAAACGATGGCGGTTGGTGCCAAAGAAAAGTGATGTTTAACATTGCGGTAGGAAAAGGATTAACGGGCCATGCAGATGAGTTAGAGTTGCAGGATCGTCCATTGCTAGAACAATCACACCACAAGGAATGTTGCATGTGGCGGTATGTAAGGAAAGGGTTTCATGGAAAATGTATTAGCTTTTAGCTAGTTATGTAATAACTTAATGATAATTCATTGTAATGATTTCATCACAATGGTTAAGGGATGGAATCCCTTATGAGCCATTGAGTGAGGGGTGAAAACCCTCACGAGCGTTTAATAATAAAATTAAACGTTTTTTGGTTTTCACCCTACGGGGTTTCCAGGGTATATCGGTGTTCAATGGTGTGATTTCCTTTTGTGTTGGTTTGATGATGTTGAATCCTTGATGATGATGATTCTTTATTCGATGTGATAATCATAATGTCCAAAGCATGTGATTAATTTGTATGGTAAATGAAAATCATAAAATGGATGCAAGGTTCATGAGATAGTTTATGCTATTATACTACCGCATTGGTGATTAATGGTTATGCAATTGGTTATGCAACTTATTGTCTTTTATTGCAATTTACTTGATGTATTAATGAACATTATATCTAATGGTTATTGAGGAATTGAGGAGTTGTGATTTGGATAATCACTTGTGGGTAATTTGTATAAAAAAAATTTAACTCCCTACTTTTACATGCGAGGTTACCGAGGTACGTTACAAGTGGTATCAGAGCTAAAGGTTGCAGTACTGGTGCCTTTGGGGATTGCTAAGCGGAGAAGAAATTGAGGTATGCCACCAGTGGCATTAACTCAGGTATGTGTTTGACCATTCACATATTGATTTATGTAGTACACTACTTTCAACATGATATGTGTGATTCATGTTTATAACTGCTTTGAGTAGTAGGTAATAAAGTTGTTGCATAACTATGTTCATGACATTGGATTCCTGATGAGGATAAAAGACAATGAAACTTTTGTCGCACTTATGAACAATATTGAACAGTCATTACATTTATGAACAATATTGAACACTCATTAAGGAAAGTGACAATCAACTACCAACATTTGTTTTGCAAATATGGCAATAATAATGATGCATTTAATGAACATGATTGAAGTTACAATGAACTAATTTTAATGATTCAATGCATAAATGTAAAATACGGGGATGTACTTGGATTTGACGATATAGTGTTTTAAAAGGACGTTGTAAGAACCCCTTTAGATATTGGAAATATACAATAAGTCAAGTAGTGAGAATTGATTGTAATAACTAATTTGGATTCAGTCTTGTCATAGATGATTGGTAGTTGAGATTGGTTAGTATTGTATAACTAACCAATAGAACTTATATGCATTAATTGCATTGGATTTAAGATTATTACAATTCGTAAACAAGTGGTGGTTTGATTGGTGTCACATGCATGGAATGTGTGTATGATGATTCTTACTCTCTTTATGCTATAGTTCTAGCTATTTATGAGAAGAGTTCCTAATTTTATTCACTATGAGAATGCATGATGAGTAGTATATGCTTATGTCTTAATAGATTTAATGATGTTTCCCTCTAATTAATTGAAATTCACTAGCATGGTATGTGTTTTATGTTAATCATTACTTGTTGTGAGATTAAAACCATTGGAGTCTCGGTTTAATGATGGTTGAATTTATCTCTACTATGGGAATGACGGATTTCTTATGCAGGTTGCATTCCAGTGTGAAGTTAGTTGTATAGGCATGATCAGTGGGTAACATTTCCAGTGGGTAAAATTTCTAGGACCCATTCATGGCAGAATTACATGTGACAATTATTCATAAATAGACTACCTATGTTAATGCAGTTTCCAGTAAACTCTAACTACCTTCCCCAACTATAGATGCTTGCAAAGGAAAAGGAAGTAAGGGGAAGGAACAAGACCATGCTATAGGGATAGATAGAGAAGGGAAAAAGAATCGCTAAGTCTGGGGATGACCAAATAGCACAGGCTTGAGTGCTAAAATCTTGCAGAAGACGCAAGTCTTGTGATGACCACATAACGCTTGATGTGCATGAGATTATTCCTTTGACCATGCTTAAGGAGTTGGAAAATGATAACTAAAGTGTGTTGATGATAATGATTTTCGTAATGTCTCCTTGAAGTCATTATTCTGAAATGGTCACATAGTAGTGTTAAGATAGTTGTTGCATCTAATATCAAGTGGTAACTCTAGTGCATGTGTGACACTTAGGGGATCATGCTTCTAATTGCATAAGTAGAGGAATTGCTTCCGATAAGGGTAGTTTAATTAGTTAGCTATTTATGTTGAACCAACGGTTGGTCAGAACACCTTGATTATTCTTAATTATATTAATGATGCATGGCCAATGTTGGCCATAGTAAACGTAAGATAATACTCCATTAATGACGGTATGGATTAAGACAACAGACTATGGGAAATTGGAAATGTTTAGATTATTAACTCAACTGTTGTTGACATTTATCCATTAATGAATATTTGCATATGCTTTTATACATGACAATATTGTATGCATGAAAATTTTTGGAAATTGAATACTTGTTAAATGATGCATATTTATAACTAACGTTGCTGATGGGATTAAGTAGTGGTAGCTTAATGACAACAAGGAAACTCGTCACTTAAATTGTTGCAATGTGAATTGCAATCATAAATGAGAAATAATAATGTTATATGATATGCATGAATGGTGTTATTTGGAAAATATGAATGCATACAACATGTATGATAGATATGTTTCCCATCAATCTAGATGTTGTGGACCCATGATGAGGTTTAAGTGAATGCATGGTGTACATGCATGTTTATTTTGTTAAAGATAATGTTCATATGGTTCATTACGTAAATTACTTTGGGAAAGAGTAATAAAAGAGAAAGTTAACATGCCAGACAGTTGCAGATAGTTGGGAAAGGCTAGAATGCCTTGGGTTGATGGCAGTTACCTACCTGGAGGGGTTGATGGTACTTGTCTGCTCGGATTTCCTCTCCCTAGAGATCAATGATCTCAGTAAGGGAAAAGAGTTTGCCAAGACGGTGAAGAGGGTAAAAAGCCTGAGGCAACTCTGTTGATTTGGAGCCTATTGGAGGAGGCCCAAAATTCCTCATAGATGGGACGCTGTCAGAGGAATAGGTAGGACACTGCCAAGAGGAATCCCATATTGGACCCTATGTGGTCATTGGAATTCTTGAGCTGGTTGGCCAGTGGAATTCCATGTTAGACCTGGTAAGGTCTCTATCAAAGAAACTGTTTGGATGTGAAAATGATTTGATCTGGTGTGGAATCCAGTTCCCATGGGTTGGGAATTCTTTAGTCTATTATGATTCTCATAGCTAAAGAAATTAATTAATCAGTTATATGTGATGTTAAAAATAAATTCTATATATACTTGTGTGAAATATGTTATGCACATTTAACAAGAAATGAGCTTAATGCTCAATAAGGAGTTATTGGAAATTTTAATTCCTTTATCATATTATTAACCTTGTAGGGGCTAAGACAATTTTCACTTGATGCAATGATTGACTGTTTTGATGGTTAGAGAGCTAGGTGCTCTTTTGGTACTTTTAGAAGTACTCTGTGGATGTCTTTAGTGAAAGTTAATACAGTGTGCATGTGGTGACGTGATTTATAATGTTGATGATTAGTGTTGGTGTTCTTTATGTACTTGTAAAGGTACTGTGATTTAAATATCATCTAACATTGCACAATTGATTGATAGTTAAAAGTATTTGACTAATGTGATTGAATTTGTTAGTCATACATTACAGGAATTACTTACCATGGAGGGTGGATGGGTTGTCCAACCACTATTAAAATGCTTACGTGAAAGTACTCATGATTTTCAAGAGTAGATGGTAATTAATGGTAAGTTGATATAGAGTTTGGTTTTTCAATTTGAGTAAGGGCCAAGTGGTGGCAATTAGAACTTGCATATTTTGCAGTTACAAATGCTTCTGGCTATTGATCTTTCTTATGATTATATCATTACTATTTTGGTTGTTGTCATTTCTTGGAATGAAATCTTTGATTCTAAAAAAGGAAGGATCACATTTTGTGTGGTTTAGATGGTAATACCATGAGTAAATCTAAAGTTCCAATGAAAGATGAACACCGAGGAAGGTGTTCCTGTTAAGGGGGGGAGTATGTAATGTCCCTGCCATATTAACTCAACATAAATCAAATAGTTATGAAATAATTTACGATTCAGTTAGAAAAACTAATTTTTGATGTGGATGAAATCAAGAAAAGAACGACAAGCATTTAATTCATAAAGCGAATTATGGAGTTAGGATGCTGGGGGGATTATTACGCCTTAGTGGAAAAATGTTGGTCACATATTCTATGCTGGCTGATTTAGCGATGAAGTAATGGCATTCAATGTACAAGATCTCTAAAATGATTATTCACGACGATTAATGCGCAGTCTACAGGAATGCATTTAACGCACATGGAAAACAGCTATGCTGAATTCCATGCCCAGTTTTTACCTTGTACAAGCTTGCAGATATGAAGCATTGAATCTTGATTTGTTAAACATGGGATTCTATTTGGCGGGCCAGTCTCTGATCGACAAAAGCTTACATATATGAAGTATGGTATCTTGATTAGTTAAATGTTGGATTCTATTCGGCGCACCATGGCATCTAATGGAGTCTTACCATGAGTTTCCACTGCTAGTCTCATCGGCTTGAATTCAAGCGTGGTGTCTGATTTATTTTTCTAATGCTTGGTTTCGATGTAGAAAGAGAGACGTATTTTGAATAGCGTCAAGCTTGGGCTGAAACCCTTATGATTGTATCGCTGGCTCTCTACACGCCTGTTGGAAGGTCCTGAGCCATGCCAATGTGCATCGCTAGGGTATTTAGTTGACATGTTAAGGCAGTTACATGAAGAAGCATTGTTCGTTGCAAGAAGATTTGACATGGAATATTGTTTGCTGGAACACTGTGTTGTGTGGAAACCCTTGGAGACATTGCAGATGTCAAAACTTGGGAACACATGACTACTCGTTAGTGCCGCAGTAGAGAGTCGTAGATTGGCATGAATCGTTGTTGAGGCCACCAACATGGGATTGATAGCCAGGCAGTTTACTCCTCCAACGAAGTCGGAACGTCAAGATGTGGTAACCGGCTCCTAGTTGCATAACGTGTGTATTTTCCAGTCACGTTACAATTGAAAAAGATAAGTAACTTGCTCTCTTTCTAGAAGGAAAAATATATGTGTTCTATTTCGGTATTTTTTTTTAAGATTTTCCTTGTGTTAAATGCCGAGGCACTTGTCATTCATTTTCTTGAAGAGGGATACATGCTTAAATGCTTGTGATACTAGCTAATTTCAAGGTTTCTTGTGAAATAGTTATGCATTGCATGCATGATAGAAATTGCTAATGGTGTGCTTCTAGGCACATAGATAATCATTATTAACTGTCTTAAAGAAAGCATATGTTTTATAAACACGTAAATGTAGTTTCTTTTTAGGAAAAGTATGCATACTTCATGTATGAAAATGATGGCTTTTTTGAGAGTTCTCTTGAAAACAAAAAAAAATAAAGATTCTTTCCTTAAAAGACACATATGAGTAGTGATCATTCAAGAACCAGAATCCATATTTGTTTCATGAAAAGACTATGTGCAATGAAGTAAAAGTAATTGTGTTAGGAAAAACACATGTGGCATAAGGGTAGCTATAATGACATTGAAAATATGGTTTTGGGTGTACGTAAAGAAAGTATTAGGTTGACTTTCTTGGAAATAATAATCGATGTTAACATTCTTAAAAATATTAATATCTTGAAAGATTGTCTAGCTAGATGAGTTGGGTCGTTTTCTTGATTCTAGTGCATAAATGGGTAAGTTAACCTTGTTATTGTTTCTTGACTCTTTAAGTATAAAGATGGGTATCAATAACGATTTCTTGAAAAGGAAGCATGAGGAACTTACATATAGGAATATAGTGAAATGAGGTTATAATGACTTCTTTTAAGAAAGAATAATGTAATTGTTTACATGAAATGTTGATAGAATTCTAGAAAAGGGATTATGTGTTGCATACTTTCAAGGAGGGCTCTTATGATGGCTCTTACGATAAGTTACTAGATGTGTAAATAATAGTCAATGTGTTCTAAAGATATATTCTTTGTATGGCTAGAAGAACTATTGGGCCATATTTCTTTAGGAAAATGATATGTGATTACTATTATGCTCACATAACTATTATCTTAGCTTCTTGTTGAATGAGATGTGTATGCACACGAAATTTGTGTTAGCTCTCTTTAGAAAGGATATATATTCACATGCAGGAAAAGACTACAGGTTGTGTGAGAATGCTTTATATATTCACATGCATCAAAAGTGATTTCTAAGGGACTAGTTCTTTTGACAAAGTTTATGTAAATTTTCATGCAAGAATATTATAACTGATATTTTAGTTAGTCCCTTCAAAGGAATGCCTTAGTGATTGTGCCCTTTAAGAATATGTGCAGTGCTAGTTAATATGATTATTTATAAATGTAATCATGATGTCAATGTTGATATTGAGAACATGGACTTGTAAACTAATGTGTTGTATGTTTTAAAGGGAAACATGGACTTGTAAAACTAATGATTAGTTCTCTTAAACAGAAATATGCATTAGTGTGAATAAGCATTATGAGAAGTAGAATAAGAATTTACTTGAATATATGTACTAGTTAATTAGTATGTTATGCTTGCTCATGCAGATGAGTAGATGTTAAAAGATCTCTTTTAGAGGTCGATTATTGGTTCATTAATATGGTATCTAATCTTGTTGTCAAAGCTTGTTGACGACAACATTGACATGAAATGATGGCGGTTGGTGCCAAAGAAAAGTGATGTTTAACATTGTGGCAGGAAAAGGATTAACAGGCCATGCAG
>APFE030733289.1:133147-156233 GCA_000404065.3 Pinus taeda | reverse complement strand
ATCCCTTCTGAATTAATTGCCCTTCTGAATTGGATCTTGATAGATCGAAAATTAAACTAAATCTATACTAATTAATATTACATAGTAAAATGAACAAGTTATTTATATTTGAGTGATTTCAAAAATCAAATTTTCGCTTTTTAAATCGCCATTCTATTAATCGTTGTTAATTAAAAACCATCCTATTAATCTATTGATGGTTGTTATTTAAAAAGTATAATGATGATATATGCCAGGTTCTTTGTGCTATTTGAATCCAAAACCCTGATAGTATGTGAGCTTATAATGCCTATACAATAGATACGTCCAAACTCCCATGCATTTGTATTTTGTACCCTGGTTTGCATGGATTTGATAGCGTCTGCATCAGATGCTTTGGAATTTTTATTTATGTTAGCCACAAATATTTTTAATCCAGACATACTAGACCCAGTGGATACATATCCAAATTAAAAATTTCTTTCAACATCATTATAGCTTTATTATTGCATTAATCAAGCTGTAAGAAAACAGAAAGAATTACTTGCCATGTGAATTTTTTACCAATGCAAAATCATATGTAATTGTATTAAAAAACCATCAAAGATATGTATGGAGAATAATCTTCGTTTCTTGAACAGTAAATTGGAGTGCATACACATATATTTAGAAGAGTAGTAACCTTAGCCTCATCCAAGCTGATTCAAGACAGAAAAAATGCGAGTGTGTCATTGCCCCGGTGCGGTACAACATTAATCAATACACGGTACACCAAAATGTGCTTTCAGATACTTGGTTTAAGTTGTACTAACAGATTCGCAACCCATTTACTAGGAACTGCATTTCAAGATGTACATTTAAGAGTCACCACACCATTTCGGTAGTGAACTGTCACATTATAACTTAACCTAACAATTGAGAGTGTTTGAATTGAATCATGTTTTTGATGATAGAAATAGATTTTGCACTATGAACAACTAAAATCTTAAAATTTAACAACTAATTTACATGATTTTCCAAATAAATTTGAAACCCTATTAAACTACCACATCTCAATCTTTAATTTATTTATAATCATCTATATAATGATTAACTTAAAATTACAAAAACATTATATACCTATAATAAAAATACAAATGGTCGAACAACCTAATTTCATATATATTCAAGGAACATTTGGTCATCTAACATGAGCATATACAAGCTTGTTTTGCGGCATCTTGTGTGTAACCAGGATGAGAACAAACCGGAGTGAGTGGGGAGCTCCCTTCAGTCCAATCCAGGGACGGAGGAAGCGATAGAATCAGCTCCCGCATCAAGCATGGGACTAAGCTATTATAATAAACACACACACAATAGTCTAGTCAGATGCATGAAGTGGCAGCTGCATCCACTTCTTTGCACCCATGATTGAACTGAAAGGAACTCCCAACTCAGTCATGCTTTTGGAATTGCTCAAGCAAGGAAATGCATGCAACTTCCAAATCCTTGTGCTCATGCAAGAAAATGCATTTAAATTTCTAAATCCTTGCATGCAACTTCCAAATCCTTGTGCTCATGCAAGGAAATGCATTTAAACTTCTGGATTCTTGTGCTCTTGCAATGCAAGGAAATGCATTCAAACTTTCCAAAATCTTTGGATAAACAAAAAGTTCCCACAATCTATCTATATTCAAAGGAAAAATATGCATGAAAATATATTCTACAATCTACATTTATAGCAAAGCAGGCTAGCAGCGAAATATGAAAGATTGAGCATTTCTATATATAGCTATAAACAAGACAAACTTATCATATTCTCTAAAATTTTACAAACAGATTTGGTGAAGTTGGATGCAATCCACATTCGAAATTCGACTCTGTGACCCTGCATGGACGGCCCACCATTTCCTTGAAGTCTGGTCATTTATAATTCATTTCTCTTGCTCAGACACTGGTGAATTCTAAGTATACACACACGGCTTAAGTCCACTAGGTTAATCTATCATATATACACTGAAAATTGGAGGTCAAAATCTTGTAAATATTTTATGGCTGCCACAACTTAGTTGCAACCCGTGATCTTTTTCTTATTTTCTACTAAATTACTTTGCTTGTCAATCTCATAATCTTTTGCAGGAAAGTAGGGACAGTCAACCCATACAAGACTCAGGTCACAAGTCATGTGACCACTAATGGCCTGGGAAGGGGTTGCTTATGCCATGCATTATTTCTAAAAAAAGGACAAATACTTGAGATCGTGGACACGGGAGCATATCTTATTCGTGATGTTAAAGTTACAGAAGGCGTTCCTCCTGCTATTCACAATTAGCAAAGCATTGTAAATCTCTGCAAAAAGCAGGGACTGATGTCATCCATTTCTGGTGGGATCTGTTGAGAGAATTCAGATATGATAGAAAATGATGAGTGGTCCATTCAGCATCATACTAACGCGTGTATTGGGTTGCATTTAAAAAGGAATACGTATGGGGTGAAGCCTGCATACAGCAGGAGGCCGAATCAATACAGGCTACCATGGAAGGCGACACCTATTGGACGATGGAAATGGTATCCCAGTTCCCATTTGAAGATGTTCATGATAACCCTACCTGCTGACTGATCGGGACCATAGGACCCAAACCAGATTCCTCTGACTTGTTAGAGGACTCCATTTTTAAGGGGAGATTTTCTGTACATTAGATGTTTAGGAGATTTTGGTTGGAACTGGGCTAGTCAAATTTTAATAGTGGTGGTTTAAAATAGGTTTTTTTTGTATAAACAGATTTAGGACATTGAAAAATATTTAAGTCATTAGAAGTGTGGAGAATTTATAATTCAAGCTTGTCATTTCAATAAATTTTCTGCAAATGTGAAAGTTGTGGAGAGTTCACCATTCAAACTTGTCACTCTAACAAATTGCATAATTCAAACTTGTCACTCTAACAAATTGCATACAAATCCCCTGCTTTAACAAATTAAAAAAAAGAGCTAAAACACCTATAATTTAAAAAAAAACAATCGCCACCTTTGCTGGGTTGGAAAGCTGTTTCTGCCCGCTGATCTGGCCGCGAATAGTTTTAAATCGACATTTCAATCCTCAACGATATAGAGTTTTCTGGGCGTGCCGGACCGGGACCAAATTAGCTGATTGCTTTTCTGACAAAATCCAATAAAGCTGCCATTTGAAAAGCACAACCTTACAAAATTTTCTTTTATCATATACAATCCCTTTGACTACATGTTCCATGTTTCGGTTTTGCATTTTTTTTAATGTCCACGACAAATAGCATCAGAGCAGTCGCATTAATGTGGGCTGTACCAAAGAAATTTACTCTTTGCCCAAGGTTTTTTTCGAAGTACTAGGTAACTCCAATTTCCTTTGATGCGTTTTTTAGGTTCGGGTTCCGATTTCCCTTTATGTGACTGCAATTTCATGTTCTGATTGGAGTAAGATAAAAGGATATTTGTTTTGGAAGGACAAAAACACAAGTTATCTTAATTAAAAATAAGAAAAACCAGTCACATAGATCATATGACTGATTATAGATCATATGGCTGATTATTATTGTTCAGAATTTGATCAAAAGCACAAGCTTTCTCTAAAAATGGCCAATCATTTCATATCCAACCAAATGATACTAAATAATATTATCCTATATATTATAATTAGTTCATATGGTTGGAAGCATTAATTCTAACCACTAAATTCATTAAATGCTCAACCATCTTTAGACTTGGAGACTTTAGGTAGGTCTTAAAGAAGCCACCGATAACCGGAATCCAGAAACTTCTCAGTTGTATATAAAAATTGCATAGTCTAACAAGGCAGAGGAGTTGTTTGGAAAGTTATGGAAATTCCGGTTATATTTAGAGAAAATTCGGCAATGATTTTTGTAAATCCAAGTTATAGTTGTTAAATTTGAAAATTTTAGGTGCCTTAGAAGTTTTTGATGGTGCTGAACCCATTTCCACCATCAAAAACACGATTCAAACACTGCCTCTACAAGATTTTTTGAAAATTTTTTACCCAGATTCCGGCCACTTTTGGCTACCCGAGCAATTCCTCCACCTCGTTAGATGACTCCTATAAAAACCCTAGCTTGGTAATCGAATAAGTAAGTTGTGTTTTTGTGTTTATTGTTCTATGCTGCGTTTTCTGATTTGGTATTAGAGCGAGGTAACTCTCAAGAGCTTGAGTTTTTTGTGTGAGCGATAAGAGTGAGAGTGAGAGATCATTTAGGGTATGTGCAGAGAGTCTATGTCCAACAAGCTTCTTGTGGAGGGCGTATTGGCCGGAAGCTTCTCGTGAAGAGCGCGAGAGTTCTTTCCTGTGTGAAGATAGTGTGGGAAATCGTTGCAGGAAGAGATTCCTACATCACAGCATGTACGAGTTTTTTGCTGTAAGTAGAGTTGCCTGAAGAAATTTGCTTGTGTGCAGATAAAAGAGGAAACGCTGTGGAGGGTATCAATTGTATAAAAGCAACTTAGACCTGTGTGTGGAGTAAATCTGGGTGAGGAGTCTGCTTTGTGATCCAAAATGGATCTTCAGTAAAACCTCTAAGTCTAAGTCTTCCATAATGTTAAAGACCCGACGGAGTTATAAGGGGAGAAGAGTGGAAAATCGCATCGGAGAAAGCCAGCAAAAGTGTTAACGGACCATAGCCTTAAGAGAAATGTGATAGCAATTCCAAGCGAAACAATGTGAACCGTTGATCGAGCGTGCAGATCAACGATCCAGATTAACTACAATATCGCATCGCATGGAACCAAAGGGAGGACTTAAACACATGACAACAGGCTTAAGCGATAAGCGATGGCCGCTTTATCGCATCACAATAAACTAAGGGAGAGGACTTAAAACAGGCACAAAGGATTTCAGCGGACCCGAAGGATCTATGAATAAAACAACAAAAGGTTTGAGTTATGCAGTAAAAGGTATTTTGAGCAGGCTTCAGGCAGTAAGTGGTATTGGAAGGGCTTTGCCCGATCCCATACACTGGCCAACACGTGGCATGGTGCAGGAGAGAGAAAACCACTTTTTCGGGTGGGTAATCCTCGTGCAAATGGGCCACCCGAAATAACCATCCACCGTCGGATTAACGATCATAGATCAACGGTCTGGATTAACTACAATATCGCATTGCAACATGGCCAAAGGAAGGACTTACCTAGGGCTCGAGACATTGTGATATGCAATCACCGATCGCGATATCGCATCGCAGCAATACAAAGGAGCGGGGCCTATGCAACATGCGACGTGCGATATCGATAAGCTCAGATTCGAAAGGATTATAAACATCGTTTCATAGGATATTTGAGTTTTGATAAAATGTTTTTGTTGGGTTTTCAATGTATCCTATGTATTTCTGTATTTCCGATAAAATGAAATAAGGCCCAAATATGTATTATATCGGGGTATTTGTGCGGAAGAAGACCGAACGATCGGTTTCACCGCGCCCGCCAATCCTTCTATTTCTAAAAGAAGCTGTTCTTGTGCCTTAAGCGTTTTTAAAAAACGTGTCCACACTGAAAAGGGGGGTGAACAGAGAGGGCATATAGGCTTAAAAGCCATTCAATGACAGCACTAAGAGGGACAGAGAGTTAGAGAAAATATACAGCTACGAATAGTTGATCAGAGGCACTAAGAGGGAGAGTCTGTGCACTCTTTAGACTCGAGGTTTTCGAGTGAAATCCCTTTGTAATATCACTGTTGTTGTGTTATGGCTCTGATTGAGCTCACCCCTGTAAACTCTGTTCTTGAAGACATAATATAGAGGTCGACACTAAAGGCTTGGACCAGGAGACGTAGCCAGGAAGTCTGGTGAACTTCTTGATTATTTGTTGTGTTGATGTGTGTGTCTGTTATGTTTTCTAACTGCTCATTATCTATATTATTCGCAATCTTTTCGATCTGTTGCACTAAGTAATATAGGCATTCCTGCACATGAGTCTATAATACCTTTTCTCCTTAATTTAATATCCATTTTCGGATCATTTTGAGTGTCTAACAGAACATTCAAGAAAGCCAGGGCCGAGCTGGAGAAGCGTTAGAAAGGTCCACGCTTTTATTTCTTTGAATCTTGAAGTGTTTGAAGTTGCTTTAAATTAGTATATGTTCAATTTATTACTCTGCTCAAGCATGTAAATGAATGAAAGTTTGCAAGCGGAAAAAATTTTACTGGATATAATTGTTGATGTTCATCTAGCATTTAGATTTAACATATGATATACTGTTTTGTTGGTTTTGTGATGAATTATTTATGGTGCTTTTGGTGAAGTATGATTTTGGTGCAAAACTAAATTAATCAGATGATATTGTGTCGTCTGAGATGTGCTTTGAGAATGTGTTGAAGTGTTGCAGAGGGGATTTTTTTTTAAGAAATCCTTAAGGCGAAGAATTTGTTTTTTTGGAAGTCATGATCCACTCTTTGATGTGTTTTGAGAATGCGTTGAAGTGTTGTAGAGGTGTTGTGGGATAAACTCCCCTAGGGTATTGGGTGGATACCCTAGCAGACTGGAAGTTATCTATACAAAGAAACACACATTCCATACAGCCATAATGCTACTATAAGCAAACTCTACGATAGGGGTGGTACCTGAGGTCCTACGTTTGAGAAGAGCCTTCCAAGGTCCAAACCCTTCTAGGAGTTCCTTTTGTTCCTTTGACTTGCAAAACAATCAATTCAAGAAAGTACAACAGTATATGGACTAAACATCATAAAGAAACCATCTTCATATTATAAGGAAAGGTAGTTAGTTATGCAATTAAACACCTGTTCACATATGAATCATAACATGAATATCATAAACATGAAGAAGATCTATATCAAGAACAAAGACATGTGTTTCTTTTATTATAGACAAATAAAGTACAGAAAGGAATAATTTCACCTAATTCGTCCTTTCGCAGGCTCCAAGTGGAACCGTCTCCCGGATTCATCAGTCTCAAGCCTTTAACAAACTCCTTCCATGACTTACTCCATGATATCTCAAGTAGTATGAAAACATCAACACACACAAGGAAACAAGAGTTTCCTGTAGAATGGGGGAAGTGTAGGAGGCACAAGGATCTTCAGACCTGGTCAGGGAAATCTCAACATAGTAATCTTTCTCTCTCTTCTCTCCTCCCTTTGGCCTTCCCATAGAAGCCTTTTTATACTTCTCCCAAAGTAGTTTCTTAGTTGGGAATTCATTGGGAACAGTTGGGCCATGACACTAACAGGTAATCAACAGGTGAAACCTGTGATCTCTGCCCGAAATTAAGGAGATTTATTTTTTTTAAGTGTTTTTAAACATATACGCGGGTTGGGTATACACATACTCGCGTATACACACATTTAGCTCAGGGCAATGTCGCATATAGGGAATAAAACACTGTTTTTAAAATTTTGGACCAAGTCTGGAAGGAGGGGTTTCTCTAGGCCATGAGTGCAGCATCACAAACCATAAGAGTGAGAATTGGAGCTATAACAGATGCCCCCTAATATATGAGGTTAGAAGGGGTACATGATGGCCGAAATGTTTTAAGCAAGTTCATGGAAAGGAAATTTGTCGAAAACTGAGAAGGACTGCACCAGAATTCAGCCTGCCAAGCCACAAAAGGAGATTAGAAAGAAACACTGTCTGAGGCGGGCATACCTATGCTTAGAGAAAGTATAGCATGTCCGCATATCAAGTACAAGTGGATCCACCAAGTATACAAGTATAAATGACCGGAAGATACATAATGGATCATCTGATCACGATCGAACAAGTACATGTCTGAATATCTCATATAATAATGTCAATGATGCTGAAGGATGAAGCGGATCACTGATATCAAAGATTGATCTCAAAAAGTACCAAATGAACATGATGGAATAAGATGGTACTACACTACACACTCAGGTGCCAGCGTATAAAATGTCGCCATGAATGACTGCAACATATAAGGTGAAGTGGTATCTACTAGCAGCAACAGGAGCAATTGTCAAGTGAACCAATGAATGCTGATACAACCTGAGGTCTTCACCGACCACCGTGGTACATTTCTATAGCATGGGAATAAATGATCTGAAGTCGACCATGTGAGAAGTCGTTTGATTACTCGTCATTGATGTATACCGTTAAAAAACGTGTGACTACTCACCGATAATGATAATGAGTGTCAAGGTACCTAGTACAATCCAACAAGTGTGAAAATATGAGCTAGAGTCGAACACCTATAAGAATCTATCGATCAGGAGCAAATGATGGTTTCCCACTGTCGATAGCGAAGGATCTACCACTAATAACTGCAAACCCCAAGGCACTGCCAAATGGAATCTAGACCTTTGCCCCAGAGAAAATGAGTCGAATTCGATAGGGAAAGATCCGCTAGAAGGAAGGCATTAAGGCATCCTCCATCAATCTAGCGCGAGTGTAACACATAGGCCAAAAATGTGGAAGAAATCAGACAAAAAAGATGTAGTAACCCAACCGAAGTACGTTTTTGGCGTACACAAGATGTGGCTAGCGCACGACAAAAACCCTCTGAACCAACCAATAATGAAAGCTGACACAGAGGCGAGGTATCCACCAATAGGGTCAAATGGAAACTAAGTTATTGCACGAATCCCAATGTGTGATAATGTAAGATGATGTTGAACACAAGGGAAACCACTCAGTCAAAGACCCATGATACTGATTGATGCTGAGCACAAGGTGACCTATCAATAATGAAAATAGGGCCAGGGTGCAGCTCTAGGCCTGTCCTCAGAGCAAGATGTCGTCGTCGATAAGGACAATGTTGTAGAGGTAAATCCCCTCTGTAGACAGAGGCGATCCCACTAGCCTAAATGGGGTCTAGCAACAATCAAACAACGCTAACACGCAGGTTCCTAATTGCAAAGTAAAGACTGATGATGAGGGCCTACCTCGAATCCAATGCTAGTATTCGTAGAAGATTCGTCGCTCCTGTTCTTTCGCTTTAGCTAGTCACAATCCTCACGATCCTCGTGAACAGACACCTGCACATGCAAAGAACAAGACAAATACAAACATAAAATCCAAGAAATGCAACTATGTATCAGTCAGAAAGGATACAACTCAAACATCATTATAAAGACAATATGAGTGGAACCATAATGATAGTCGTCTATTATTATTGATAAAACAAAAGAGAATACAACCAAGTTCTGACGTCAAATCCTCCTTTGGCTGGGTGATCAACAACACATGCCTTGCAAATCTTGTAGGTGATGGGGAACAAGACTCTCTCTCCTTGGTTACTTGGACATGGATCTCCTCCTTAAAGATATAGCCTCATGGGGATGAACAAGGCCTCTTGTAGCATGAGCTTAGCAATTCTCAAACTTTGGGACTTAGAATTTGGAGCTTGAAGAGTAGAATTACTAACTAGCTTGTCAAGGGCAAAAGGAAAAGTTTATATAGAGAGAGGAGAAGGAGATAAGATCATCCACAATATTCATGGGATTGTCCTTATCATTAGGAAGCTTCCATGAGAGGTGGAGAACTACTTCCCTCCTTTGGAGATTCGAAGCCCAACTGAACTAACTCAAACTGGAAACAGTTCATGAATAGGTTAGGAAGAACCTTCGCAAGTTGGTTGGTTAAAAGCTTTACCCAACTGGGTTGGTGCTAGTGCGACTCTAAGATAGAACGCCAGCTAGCGTGCCCTCTTTGGAGGATTTCCCCCATTGGCGCGAGTGATACACTGAGAAGCAGTGCCAATGGAAAAAGGGCGATATTTATGGGTATTTTGCAGAAGGTGTCTTCAGGGCATATGAAGTACATACTCAAGGGGATACAATGCAGGTGTTTTCAGGTTATGTCACTTCTCACGGGTCCCGGAATAGGTCCTCCAATGTGCGGGAGAAGGGGTAATAGAGACGGTGACAAAATACTGTGTAACAGATGCCCCCTAAAGCATGAAGCCCGAGAGAGAGAGGGGTGAAATGCTTTACAAGAACATGGTCGACTGAAAACACGGCCGCTGGAGAACCTGCATGAAGTACAATTGATATCTCAAGTACATGATGTATGTGGTATGTGTGTAGCCATCCATAGCAGAGTACATAAAAACTGGATCCAAGGTATGGACGCAGCCATCAGCGAGGATCGATGAATAGACTCAGGCATGGTCGCAGCCATCCAGTGAATGAGTCATGCAGTGATGATAATAATCCACAAAATGCAACCTAGACCTCAACAGATAAAATCCAGGGTCTTGTGCTCCATCTCGACCCGAACAAAGTACAAGTTCAAGCATGCGAATATGGGAGTCGAAGTCGAACATGCAGGAACATCGTCTGATTACTAGTCAATAATGAAAACTGTTAACAGACACGAGAGGTACCACCAATAATGGCAATGGTCCTCAAGGTACTATAGGTACAATCCACGACGTGCGAATCAGTGAGCCGGTGTCAAACACCCGTAGAATCATCCGATCAGAGGCCAATGATGAAAACATCGCGTCGAACACAAAGAACCTGCCATTGAGGCATGCAGGCTCTAAGGTACCTGAAGGGAGTCTCTAAGTCAATCTTCCTGGATAATGAGCTGAAGTCGAGAGGAAGTGACCTTGATCGAAGGTGGGCCATAATGTTTCCCACATCATTGACACGAGATGGATAAAATGTTTTGTGTGAGGTATTAGAGGGAGGTTAAGTATTCTGCAGAGGTCAACTTCTCTTGAACATATTGGTGGCACGATAGTGGATTTGGCAGTATTTGACATCAAATTATCAGGGGTCATGGTGACAAGGCGATGAGCAGATGAGAGGTCAAACAGGATAACCCAAACCCACGGAGGCAAGTGTAAAACAAGATGAGATGTCCACACCCAGACACGAATGCAGACAAGTGCCATGTTCAAGAGCGACATACTGCCGACACAATGATAATTGTGGTTCCTTTATTCCCCCACCATTTCTGTCGAGTACCCCGATTATTTTTGGATGACAAGCTTGACGGGGATAACATATGCTTGGGAGGCGTCATTTCGATGGAATCCGATGTCATTTAGCTTTAACGAGTTTGACAAAGGAAGAAATCGGCGTCTTTTCATGTTTAGAGAGTTTGAAAAGACAACGGAAAAGGAAACTCCAGGGGTGTCCTTTCTCGTAAAGTTGTGTCTCTCGAGCTCGAAAAATTATAAAAAAATGCTTGAAAGAACCGCCCGGTCATTACGATCGAGGAGTACTTTTCATAAATAGTGATTTGGATCTGAAAAAGTAAAAAAGCGATCAAAACCAAGTTGCTTCGTGACCATTAATGAACCGAAAATGACATGGATCCGACAATCTTCTTGTTTTTAAACGGTCGGAAAAGGGTTTAAAGACGACCGCCTCTCATTTCTGTTTAACGAGTCGAGAGGACCAACTCGGCATTCTTTTCACGTTTAGAGAGTCAGAAAAGAGCAAAAGATGACTCCAAAGTGACTTTTTCGTGTATTTATCGAGTCTGAAAAAGTATAAAATACAACTCGTTTCACCGCCAAAGCTGCACAAACACCTGTCGCTGCACAAGAAACGGGCGTAAAATCCATTTTCGACACAAATATTCATAAAATGACTTTTAAAACCTATTTAGGGGTCAAAAAGTTACAAAATGGTGCAAATGGTAAAACAAAATATTACTTTTCACTTTTTACCTTTGGAGAGCGACATTAGGGCTTTTGGAGTGCCATCTTCAGTTGGAGATTGCGACAGATCCAGTTGACCATTCGGAGCGCCATCAATGTTAGGTAAGAGGTCTCGTCTTTTGCTCCATTTCTATCCATTTAAAATTTGTTTTAAATTGCTTTTTCATCCCCTATAGGGAGGATTTAAAATTTAAGGGTTGCACCCATTGGCGCGGGTTTCGGGCACGGACACGCGCCAATGGGGCAAATTTCCCAAAGGGCACGCGCCCATGGGCGCGACTGTTTCAAAAACAGTCGCGCCAATGGCCACGAGGATTTTTTGGACAATTTTAAACAAATCTAAACCAATTTCCCTTCAATTTCAAGTTATTCAAGTATCTAATTTATTGTTTTGAGTTTGTGTTTGCAGGGAAATACGCAAAAATGGTGATCGTGTGGAAAGAATGAGAACATGATCAAGTAGACACATTGGCCTTGGTAGATGAGGACTGCATAGAGGCACTAAGAGCATGTGGGCTCAAAAAATATTTCCTGCTGTCCTATTTGCGAGCTCAGCCAGAGCTCTTATAGTATTTGGTCAACTTGTGGGACGTACAAGAATAGGTGTTCCGAATACGGGACCAAGTATTGGAGTTAGACGTATCTGATATCTAGTTCCTCACTAGATTGTCACGATGGGGGCCGGTACCTCGATTGACCAGTAGCAGGCCATCTGGAGAGAAGATGGAGGAGGTGAAGGCCCGAGTTTGCCCAGGTGTAAGATACGGGCAGAGCAGCTCGAAGGTGGATATCCCCACCGTCCCGGACTTGACTCTTAGAGCATTGCAGTTCACCATCACATGAGTTTCGGGGACACAGGCGCCCCACGAAGCTACGAAGAACCATCTGATCCTGGCGACAGAGTGCCTTAGTCCGACAGTCTTCAATTGGGCGTCAGCAGTGACGACCAATATGAAGAGGCAGCTGACCAAGGCAAAGAAGGGCAAGCTGCAACAGTTTGGATATGGCTCCATCTTGGTAACATTCTTCTTGGAATGTGTGCCAAGCTTCCAGGGCCAAGGGGCCTTTGTTCCTGACCCGACACCTCGAGAGCCGAGGATGGCTCGATGGGCGACACTGATGCCGAGGGGTGGTGGCGGTCAACAGATGTCTTTTAGACCTGAGTTTTTCGGGTGGCTTCGCTGCCAACTGATTGTGGTGGAGGACTGGCCGTATGCGGGGACAGACTTCACCGGAGACCCTGACCTCCCTCCGCTGGAGGGAGAGGACTGGGACGAGGAGATTGGTATGACCTCATTTTTTTTGATTTTGTGTTTTTTATGATTTTTTTGTTAGTACATACTTGTCTTAACGACTTTTATATGCATATGCAGACGTTGGCCCGGAGCGTCCAGCTGGCATGTCTCCCATTGTGAGGAGACACGCAGTAGCAGCAGTAGTAGGAGCGGATCCTCAGGAGGAGGGAGGTGATAGAGGAGAGCTTCTTCAAAACCTTGAGGCTATCACTCGAGGGATTCTAGATTATGCTCGGCTAGCGGATGTCTCACTAGCGTACCAGAGGCACACGGTGGGGGTGCCAACTCGCATCCACCAGCTCCTGAAGTGTTTAGTGCGAGCGGTGACATGCTACCATGAGCACAACCGAGACTAGATATCTAGGCTTTTTCTTTTCATTCATATTTTTTGAGAGACATGTTGTCTACGGATGTATTCAGACAAACATGTATTATTTTTTGATGATGCATGGGGTGCAAACATTTTGGACACACACACACACACACACACACACACACACACACACACACACATATATATACATATGTTTTACGGTTTATTGTACTTTATGCTTGTGTTATGTTGAATTACATGTTATGCAAATTCCTGTCCAACACATAATTAGCTAATGCATCAGTTAACGTATTAAGTCGTCTTGGAATATGTTGATAAGTAATGAAATCAAAATCCCTTTCTAACAACTTAACATGCAAATACAACCTTAAGATCCGATGATCTCTGACAGAATAATGCCCATTGAGTTGATAGACGACACGCTGAGAGTCCAAGTTCACAACTAATGTTCGAATGCTGAGGTTAATCGCCTTAGCCAATAATTCAATCACAACACTATATTTAGCAACATTGTTCGTTGTACAGGCTAGACAAACCCCTTGATTGTCTACTAACTCACCATGAGGATCGTAGATCACCCATGCCGCAGATGACAAGTTACGTGTACTGCGGGAGGTACCATCAGCGAAACCAATGTAAGGCGATCCAGACATCTGTCCAAGAAGCAAAAAGACACAATAAGCGGCAATCACACCGACACACCAAGATAAAAACATGAAAACATGCACACACAACACACTTGCTGAAAGCACACATATATACAAAAAAGAGAGAGTGTCTGGACTCATGCATAGTATTTTTTCAAATAAAGCCCATTTCAGGGCTTATCTAGGGGATTCCCTTCATAATCAATAAGCTCGTAGGCCCCTTTTTGTAAAACTCTTTTCACAATGTAGGGCCTGTGCCACATAGGCTCGAATTTTCCTGCCCCCAGCTTATCGTTAGCTTGATCATAGAGCAGTACTAAGTCTCCCTCAATGAAAGAGCGGGGATGAACAGTATTGTTGAAGTGAGTTTTCATTCGCTTCTTCTGTGCTTCAATAGCTAAGGAGGCTAGATGACGAGTCTCGTCCAGTCGCTCTAAGTAAAGAAGGCGCTCTTCTACTGGAGTAGTATCAGGGAGTAATTCGACATCTATCTTTAATGAAAGAATCTCACACTCAATAGGAAGGGTAGCCTCCAGCCCGTATACCAATTGAAAGGGAGTGAAACCGGTGGAATCCTTCATGGAGGTGCAGTAGGCCCAAAAAGTAGAGAACAACATCAAATGCCAATTAGACTTATGCATGCGAACAGTTCATTGAAGCATTGTGACCAAGACCTTGTTCACAGCTTCCACTTGACTGTTTGCCTGAGGATAGTATGGGGTTGAACTATCATGCCTTAGGCCCAACTGGGTTGTTAGCTCGGTCATCAGGTGATTACGAAAATGCTTTCCGTGATCAGTGAAAATGGCTTGGGGTACTCTGAACCATGAGATAACATGGTTGAACAAAAACTGCACCGCGGTGTGACCGTCTTCAGACAATGTAGGCATCGCCTCGGCCCATTTCGTGAAATAATCAACAACAACGATGATGTACCCATGCCCCCCGGCCGAGCGAGGGTTACATGTCATATAATCGATGCCCCATTTGGTAAAAGGGCTGATGGTTACAATGGGGTGTAGTGGAGCAGGGGGTGCACGCATCTTCCATTGGTAAATTTGGCACTCATGACATGAACGGACGGCAAGAATGCAATCCTTGAAAATGGAGGGCCAAAAGTAGCCAGCACGGAGGATTTTTTGTGCAGTGGCATATCCAAACATGTGACCGCCACAAGCACCAGAGTGGCAGTCATTTAAAACTCTCTCTACTTCTTCGAAAGTCAAGCATCGACGAAGAACATAATCAACGCTGAGACGATACAGGGTGTCCCCAACGATGCGATATGGTTGGGCGTGATGTCGGATCTGTCGGCGAGCATCCTTAGAGGTCTCGGGATGGAAGGAGGACGTCTTCAAGTAGACAATAATATCCTCGTACCAGGGATCAAGGGTGCTGATGAGGAAGAGAGTTTCGTCTGGAATGGAATCCTCTAACTGAGAGGAGGCAATAGTAGATGGTAGAGAACACAACAGTTCAGCGAAGACAAGCGATTTCTTAGACTTGGCAGCAGTAAATTCCAAGTCGAACTCTTGGAGGATGACTATCCACTTCAAGTATTTTCCCCCCAGCAACTGGCGTGATAGAGTGTAGGTCATGGGGTTGCAATCAAAGATCACTGTCGTGGTACGTGACAAGATGTAATGACGGAAGCGTTGGATGGCGCAAACAACGGCCAGTGCCAACTTCTCGACATAAGCATATCGAGACTCCATGTCTAACAAATTGTATCTAAGGTAATAAATAACATGTTCAGTGCCATCATCATCATCCTGAACCAGAACCATGCCGATGGTGGTATCAGTAGCGGCCAGATACAACGTGTAATCGCGATGGTAATTTGGAGGTTGCGACAAAGGGGTGGAAACCAGAAGAGTTTTAAGATGTTCAAAAGACTCTTGAGCTATGGCATCCCATCGAAACGAGGTGTCACGCTTGAGTAACCACGTGAAACCTTTTGCCACCTCGGCATAATTCAGGATGAATCGTCGTAAAAAGTTTGCTTTACCCTGCAAACTCTGTACTTGTCGCAAAAACGCAGGGGGAGGAAGATTCAAAATGGCTTTGACTTTAAGGGGATCCAAGTGGATGCCCTCTCGGGAGACGATAAACCCAAGAAGTTGACTAGATTCTATGTAGAAGACACATTTATGGGGATTAAGTCGAATATTGTAGTGTCGACAGTGGAGAAAAATTTTGCGGAGGCGACAGATGGTCTTGGCGTTTGGCTGAATGAGTGGGAAGGTCATCCAGATAAGGCTGTACGATGTGCCGGATATCATGAAAGGCGTAAGACATCGCACGCTGGAAAGTGGCACCGACATTCTTGAGACCGAAAGGGAGCTTTTTATAAGCGAAAGTACCCCACGAAAAGATAAAGGCCGTCTTGTGTTGATCGGAGGGCGCGATATTAATCTGGTTGTATCTAGAAATCCCATCCATGAACGAATATATTTCACTCCCAGCACACTCATCAATGAGCTGGTCAATGAAAGGTGTGGGGTAGTTATCTTTTGGGCAGGCTTGGTTAATATCACGATAATCGACACAAAGACGAATAGTACCCTATTTTTTATCCACAAGGACAATGTTAGAGACCCAATCTGTGAGTGGGATAGGGTGAATGAAACCCACTTTAAGAAGTTTTTCGACTTCCACTTTGATTGCTGCAGCCTTGCGGGGGTGCACAGAGTGTAAACGCTGACGAATAGGTTTAGCTCCTGGATACGTAGGTATCTCATGCACTACAATGCTTGGATCAATGCCAAACATCTCTTCATAGGACCATGCAAAGACGTCACGGAATTCGCGAAAAAGAGCTATATAGATTTGAATTTCCTTAGGAGTGCAAGTGACTCGTATGTAGATGTGCTTGACAACCCCTGGTTTGACAGAGATGTCGATAGGTTGGGTCTGCATAATGTTCCCCAAATTCTCTTCAGAAGACACTTGATAGACTTGAATGGGTGTCTGAAGGGGTTGTGAAGGGAGACATGGAGAAAACTGCTCGAGACAAGCCAACGTTTCCCGAAGGGTAGGGAGAAATGAGGAACGATGATGAATATTGAACCACGGAGGTTCCTCGAGAGACATGGTCTCTATGATGGCTTCGTCGGAAGGAAATATTTCCTTTAATGGATCCGAGGAGGCACATTCTCCAAGCTAAGGGGAATAGTCGTATGATTCAAGAGCTCTGCTTAAAGCAGCAGATTCAGCAGGAGGAGCCGATACAGCAGCAATTTCGGTGTAGTTGGGCTCGGCGGGACTCAACGGCATCTCCTCGCCCCACGATTCGATCTGGTTAGTGGAAGGGAGGACCCAAGGATCAGAACGAACCGAAATCATACTAATGGAGGTGAGGTTTGGAGGTGGGAGCGAAAAAACACCCATGAGGGCGGGATCTTTGAAGAGCCCGACTCCCACACTCTCGAAAGGGATGGAGGTATGCTCCACGAAAGGAACATTGCCTTCAGAAGAAGAAGCGAAGAAGGAGAGCTGGTCTACCGTGACAATTTTCCCCCGGTGAGGGAAACGAATGACACGGAAGAGGGACGAAGCCACGACACGCATGGCATATGTCCAACTCCGGCCTAGAAGGAGGTTGTAAGTAAGATTTGCATCAACGACCTCAACTTCCACTTCAACGGTTTTCCCTTCCAAAGTAATCGACAATCGTTGAAGGATACCATAGGGACGAGATTCTTTCCCATCAAAGGCTTCCAACGTCGTGGGAGACTGGCTCAAAGTCGGAGACCTGATCGCTTTCCAACAAGCAAAAAAATTGATGCAATTCGACGTGCCTTCATCAATAATCGTACGATGGATCATTTTCGAATTGATGATGACTTATATGAGGAAGGCGATCTGATGAGGCAACCTTGGGACATGGCTCTCGAGATCAAAGGTGATCAAATCCGAATCCGCCGGGTCGATGCCACTGATGGCCAATAGCAGGGACTTCCTCTGAGGGGGCAGCTCTGGAGAACTTCTAAAGCGGACATAGAATACAGAGCCTGTGCTAAGTCCTCAACTTTGCTATAGTGCTGGGGAGCATGAGCATTTGGGTTGTAAGATGATCTCCGGAGTACTCCTTTGGGAGGGGGTCGGATGGTCATCTCAGTACTAGGTCTCTCAATGTGGAGTGGACCAGAACTGGATGGAGGAGCACTTGAGGGGACCTCAGGCTCCTTCTCGGCGGATGACGGATATTTCTTTGTTCGAGTCGTTACATGAACGGGAATGGTTCCAGCCATGAACACTTGGGAACCGAAGGGAGAAGAAGACGAAGATGGATCGACCACCATTTGAGTCTACTGAGAGGGGAAAGGTTCTTTCAGAACTGCAGGAATCCCAGGAGCGCCTTTCAATAAACGATTAACCTCGGACCGCCTTGGGAAGTCTTTGGTATAGTGATCCTTATCACAGATAAGACAAGGATACTTTGGTTTATGCTTGGCTCCTTCCTCGGGTGGAGGTTTGGAGGAATCCTGTTTGGGTTGCTCAGATTTATTCTTTGCTTTCCCCTTTTTCTTTCCTTTCGAGGCCTTGTTCGCCATGGTGGATTGAACGACGTTGACCTTGGAAGTAGTCCTAGAATTAGAACCACCCTGAGAAGTATTTTCGTTTGAAGCATTCGATTTTTGCTTCCCAGGGTTCGAGGATGATTTCTTCGACGATGGATTCACAGAGCCAATAACCCCATCAACAGATGGCTTTGGTGGAGCTTTGGATGTACCGTGTCTCGGGGCATCAGGAAAATACTCATATAAAGTACCTAGCTGAGAATAAACTAAGTCCAAGTACTGAGCACGCGCGATAGCTTGCTCTTTAGTCACACAAGCTCCCATAGCAATTCCCCGTGCGATCTTAGGGACAAAGGAAGTCATGAACCAATCGGTGAGGAGTTGATCACGAATCCAGAACTTGATCAACCGACGACACCGTCTCCATTCATGTATATGATCGGAGATGTGCATGGCTGTGTCCTGTTTGAGAGACGTAAGGAGATGCGTTCCCGTCTCATACCAAATGGGTAACTGAAAATGAGTGAGGAATGCCATTGCCAACAAATTGAAATATTGAAAAGACGCACGGGTCAAATCAATGTTCCATTTAGCAGCGGAGCTGGTGAGAGTCCTTTGGAACAGGCGGAGCCGGATTGAATCATCAAGCCATGAATTCGACGAGCACCAAAGGTGAGATAAGTCATTACATGGGCTTGAGGATCCTCTCCAGCTTTGCCATCAAATTTGGGACAATCGTCGGGTATCTTGGTTGGAACCGGCGGCCATTGTGGATTATGCAAGATAGGATCATTAGTTAATTTAGACACATCTGGTAGTTCCAACGTTGCTAAGAATGGTAGCTGAGGATTGAAGGACTTCTGCGATTGTGGATATGAGGTAGGGCCAGAGTTCCACCTAGTTGCTGGTTGCCCCCATTGACCTTGTCTGGACGGACCAGGTCCAAAAGGACCCTGTTCATAGGGATTTTGTCCATAAGGGTTATATCCATAACCGGACGGTTGATTCTGGATCTGCCCCCCAGTGCCCCATTGGTTACCATACTGACCTGCAGGAGCAACATTAGGTTGTTGGTAATTTAGATAAGGAGTGACATGTGGCTGTTGATAATTTTGATATGGGGCAAACTGAGTTTTCCCCTAGGGTTGCTGGTATCCATACGGTTGCTGGGCTCCATACTGAGCCTGGGGACCAGGCTGCCCTTGGTAAGAAGGTTGGGATTGAAACCCACGTTGCAGCTGGAGACCAGTTTGAGTCTGGGGCTGAAAACCGGGTTGAGCTTGAGAAGCAGGGACCATCTGCATGCCGGGTTGAGCAGGCCCAAAAGTATGTCCTTGGGAAGAATGAGGTTGGGCCACCTGGCTGGAAGGTTACCCTGGTTGAGTTTAGGATGGACTTACTTGCCCAGAAGGTTGAGGTTGCTGGGAGTTAGGTTGTCCTTGTCCAACCGAGGGTTGTCCTTGCGGACCAGATGGCTGACTAGGTTGAGCAGTGGGCTGGCCTTGCTGCATGTAAGGCTAACCACCCTGCCCAGAAGGGTACCCTTGCTGGATTCCAGGTTGTCCTTGTTGCGCGTAAGGTTGTCCTAGATTCTCGTAGGGTTGAACTGAAGGGTATCCCTGCTGGACTCCAGGTTGTCCTTGTTGAGCATAAGGTTGTCCCGGGTTTCCAGAGGGTTGCCCAAGATAGGTAAAAGACGGACCACCATAGGCCGAAGGTTGTCCCTGGGAGGGTTGTCCTTGCGAGCCTCCAGGTTGCCCTGGATAGGTTTGGCCATAATACTGCTGCCCATAATTAGGTTGCGTGTAAGATGGCTGACCTTGGTATGATGGTCCTTGGTACGGCTGCCCTTGATCCAGATGAATTTGGCCACCACCATAACTAGTGGTACCCCAAGTGACATTCAACGGAACTGAAACCTCAACAGTGGGCTCAGCTGGCAAGGAAGTATACAAATGATGACCGATAGGGTCATAATAAGGGCCTTGCGTGCCTGAATTCTGGACAACATGCAAGTATTGAGAATATACCACCCTGCTGGAATGGCACCAGAAGAAGGTGGGGCACTAACAACTCTAGCTGTATGTGCTGATTGACCACTATGTACTAGACTGCGGGATGGGCCAGCAACAGTAGTTATGATCGTGGATGCCGTAACGGCACTAGCAACCAGAGTTGAAGATGCGACACAAACGGTCGGATTGGTCGAAACTGATGTGACAACGGTATTGTGAACTTGGGAAACAAAAGATCCTGTAGTGGGAATGATTTTATGATCCCACATGGTACCTAAAGAGGAGTTCCTAGAGCCCATGGCATCCCTCAGAGCCCTATAGCATAAAGGCACTGTAACACCGAGAGGGTTGACAGTGTAGGGCGTAGATATGACCGGGGATGTGGCCAGGATAGTAGTCTCGATACTTGACACAACAGGTGTTTCACTCGCTACAGGGGATGTGTCTTCCATATCAGAGGAAGCCATCGGGGTCGAAACACCAGTAGGAGTAGAGGGAAAATCCTCTTCGTAAGGTTCCCAAACAGGGTTCCAAAACAAATCGTGAAGCTCGTCTTCTGGGGCACGAGAGCTCAACGGTTGGACACATGGAATAACAGGAAAGGTGTCACCACAAACCGGTGTCTCAGGAGCAGTAGAAGCAGGAGACCCTTGGTCACTAGGGACGGGAGATGGGATCGATGGATCCGCCAGGATGATCAAATTCAAAAAATCCTAGACAAGCTAACGAGGAAAGACCCTACTCAAAACTAACGCAAACAAGATCTAACAAGGTAAGTGTGATCGTGGTCGAATAAATTTTAAGACATTAGGACACAACTTGACCTTTTCATTTTTTAAGAGTCGAGAAAAGGACAAAAATATGACTCTAGTCGCCTTCGAATATTTAGTGAGCCCGAAGTGACAAATGCTCAAGTGAGCCTTTTCTTTTAAGGAGTCCGAAAAGGATAAAAAAGTGACTACTCTAGAGAAACTAGGCAAGGGGTTTACTAGACAATCTGTAAAACTGTATATACACCTTAGCAATCATATGAAAACCAAGGACTTTCCGTACGACAGTCAATCTTCCCGAATGCTGTGTTCGGTGCGTTACGGGCTGGAAGGCGGCAGACACGGCTTCCTATGGATCAAGGATGATAACCTAGTGGAGTCTCCCCATATATACTTGACGGTACGTGGGAGCACAAGTCCATACTAGACCACAGTTGAGTCACGAAAAGAGGAATCACCCAACCTTAAGTGGAAACAAAAGTGACTAGGTTTAACGACACCGGAGCACGTCTCTAGCCTAGACCTATAGAATGTGAGGGTTATGTTCCAATGCGTTTTTAGATTCATTCATTTTATTTTAAAGTTGATCTTGTGTTAAGTTTTGGTTTTCAGGTCCTACCGTATGTAATCTCTCAAAATTCCCTAAATGAAATCTATATGCCAAAACATGTCATTTCATTGGATGAATGCTAATTACAAGAAAGTTGGAGAGCTTTCATGCAAACGAAATGATCACAAAACAACAAAAAAGCTTCCCTAATGCAGCTAATGCAAATCAATAAACTTTTCTTTAAGATCACTAAATCACTAATCGAAATGAAAAGTTCTAATTTTCATTAACTAATTCAAAGAAAAAGAGATTTTTTCTTTTTGATGATGGCAAAATGCACTTAAACAACTTTGAGAAATAAAACAAGCAAATTCTATCCAATACAAGCACGTTTAGTTCCTCAAATGACAAACCAAACATCCAAAGAACCAAAAAAGTCCCAAAGACAACAATGATCCGTGTGATCTAGGCTCAAAGTGAGACGAAGCAGAATTCAAGTGAAGACAAACCAAGTCACCCAAATAACGCAACAAAATGATTCACAACTACCAAACAAGTGTAAGGGAGCAAGCAAAAGAGTCAACTGGACCACAAAAAGATCAAAACATCTGAGGAAGGCTCGATTCACAAGGCCACTAGATGCCCTAGGGCTAGGAATGCGAAATCGATAGAAAAAAGCAAACACCCAAAGGGTAACGATCAAAGCCAGTCAAATCACACTCCAACACACTTAAGTAGTCTGAAAAGAGTACTTAGGACAAAACCCAAGCTCAAAAAGTTCACACCCAAGCAAACATCAAAAGTTTACAGGCCTGGCGCAACTGTCAGGCTGCAACAAGCGCCTTTCAGGGATTGGCGCGGGTTGTAAATGTGCAACTTGCGCCAATTGGCGTGGCTGTCACGCTATAAACTAGTGCCAACCGAGTTTGCTATGGAAAAATAAAAACAAAAGAGCCAAGGCCGAACCAGCAATGTCTAAGTACACCAAGAGGCAAGAAGCAACACAGGCATTCAACCCAGAAAGCTAAACAAGCAGGAGAAACCAAGGAAATGGCCAAGAAACAAGGCAAGTTCCAAGACGTTCAGTTTGTAAACCAAACCGGAGATGGACTGAAGTAGTGTTGATCTACTTCGCTAATGCAAAGAAATAGCGTTTCGAAGGCTATCTGGCCAGACTTCAGGCTCCGTCCAAAGTTTACAAATCAAACAACAAGATAAGATAAACACACAAGGCAAAAAGCCAACTCCCCAGCAGAGTCGCCAAATTGTTGTACAGGTAAATCCCCTCTGCAGACAGAGGCGATCCCACTAGCCTAAATGGGGTCTAGCAACAATCAAACAATGCTAACATGCAGGTTCCTAATTGCA